>JAJHZJ010000145.1:5882196-6069727 GCA_023548195.1 Bettongia penicillata ogilbyi
TCTTTCTTCTATGCTATGCTCAAGACCAGTGTTCCTTTATGGTAGGTACAGCATAAGTAAATCAGCATGTAATATTAACCGGATAGCAATGTAGAAGGGAAGAAAGCATATTTGGAGATATGTAGTACACAGAAATTGAGTTTTTTTTCATTGATTACTATAGTGTAACAGGCTTAAAACAATCTGTCCCTGCTAATGATCCACATGCTGTCACTTACAATGCTGTAAAAGCTTCCATTTTTTTTTCTCCTCCATTCTTAGAGTCATTTCATACTCTGCGGACAAAATCAAAAGAGTTTGTGGGCTTTTTGCATGCCAAGAGCAGGGAGATTTGTCCATGGGCCAAAATGAAGGAATTCCTTTTATTAGAGGTTGAAGGATCAGTTGTGTGATGCCTTAGCAAAGTAACACGGGAGAGAACTCATTTATGACTTTTCAAAATCACAGGAAACCCTAAACCTAAAATTGTGAATCCAGAATGAAATGCTATTTAGATTAATACAGTGTGCCCCAGAATGTAAGGGTGCAAAAAGTCAAACTTAATGCAAGAAACATCACTGGATTTTCCACCAGTATTTAACCTGCCTACTTTTTTATCCATTCATGTACCCTACTTTGAAAATTGAAAAATAATCTAGATCTATAGTTTTGGTATAGAGAATTCTGAGTGAGGAAACTCCCTCCACCGATACAGATTTGTTCTCTAGGTTTTAGAGAATCACTGAGGGGCACTACTATGTTAAATCATTTGCCCAGGATCTGGTGGCCATTGAGTGTTGGAGTCTGACCTGGAATCTAGATCTTCCTCACTCTATGGCCAGCCCTCTCTCCATTAGTTCATATTGCCTGGGCAGTGTAATGTGTATATTAAATCTTGTAACTCTAAATCCTTTCACACACATAGTCCTGTCTGATTCTAAGCATGGGTAGGTAGAATAACTAGCATTATTACCCCTAATAGCAACTTGGGTTTATGTATAGATTCAAGGTTTTTAATGTCTTTTGCTTATATTACCTCATTTGATCTCCATAACAGTAGAGTACAGTAATTATCCAATGCACATATATTAGCACATTACACAATACGTAATACATATATCGGCACATGGATAGGTGCTTAATAAATGCGAGCTGATTGATTGATTGATATAAGGAAACTGAGCTCCAGACTGTGTTGCTTGAAGTAAGCAGTAAAGTGATTTACATCCAGGGTCTTCTAACTGCAACTCAGGTGTTGCCTACTGCTGCCTATTAGAAGAATGGAGAAATTATATTCTTTTCATTCTTTTTTCCTTCCTTCCTTCCTTCCTTCCTTCTTTCCTTCCTCCCTCCCTCCCTCCCTTCCTTCCTTCCTTCCTTCCTTCCTTCTTTCCTTCCTCCCTCCCTCCCTTCCTTCCTCCCTCCTTCCCTTCCTTCCTTCCTCCCTCCTTCCCTTCCTTCCTTCCTTCCTTCCTTCCTTCCTTCCTTCCTTCCTTCCTTCCTTCCTTCCTTCCTTCCTTCTTTCCTTCCTCCCTCCCTCCCTCCCTTCCTTCCTCCCTCCCTCCCTCCCCTTCCTTCCTCCCTCCTTCCCTTCCTTCCTTCCTTCCTTCCTTCCTTCCTTCCTTCCTTCCTTCCTTCCTTCCTTCCTTCCTTCCTTTCTTCTACACAGAGTAGTAGAAAGAACTCACTTGGTGACACAGGAGATCAAATGCCTGATAATGCCTGAAGGGTCTCAAATTTGTATTGCAAAATTTAGGTATAGAATGGTAACAACAAGTAGTATTTATATAGCACTTTAATAGTTGTAAATTACCTTACAAATGTGACCTTATTTTATCCTGATGAAGACCCTTGGAAGTAAGTGCTATTATGGTCCTCATTTTATAGATAAGGAAACTGAGGCAGATGGTGATTAAATGACTTGTTCAGAGTCAGAAAACTGGTAAGTGTATGAAGCTATAACTTCAGAACTCAGGCCTTTCTGACTCCGGGGGCAGCTAAGCATTCAGTCATGTATGCTGAATGTGAAAGATACAAGACACAGTAACTAGTGATCATTCTTGGTATTCATTTTACAAACGTTCATGAAAACTTATATTGACTCTCTGGTCTTTAAACTATACTGTAAATGAGGTGAATCAGCCTTAACCAGCAGCTGATTCCTTATATCTTTTACTGTCACATGCTCCAATCTGTACTAGAATAATAGTATAAGGTTTTTAGAGCTAGAGGAAACCAAGTCCAGCTCCCTCATTTTACAGATGCTGAGGAAGCTGAGGCCAGAGTTATGCTTGCCCAAAGTCACACAGGGAGAAAGTAGCAGAGCCTGGATTTAAACCCAAATAGCCTGATCATAAATTCAGGGCTCTTTCCACTATGCCACATAGCCATTTATAAGAGTTGGCATCAGTGTTCCCTAAAATTGTTTTGACCAAAAAAAAAAAACCCTAGAAAAAACTGCCTCTAGTTTGTCTCTGCTTCCTCTCCTCTCCATTCCCATACTTTTGCCACCTGACTTCCAACCTCATTACTCAACTGGAAATATTTTCTCTATAAAGTTACTAATAATCTCTCCATTACCAAATCTGATGGCCTTGTCTCAGGACTTACTCTTGCTTATCACTCAGCTTCATTTTATACTCTTGATCATCCTGTCCTCCTGAATATTTATCTCTCTTCTATAGGTTTTCACGCCCCTGAGTTCTCCAGGTTCTCTCCCTGCCTGCCTTGCTCTTCATTTGGCTCATCATCCATATTATGCACCCCAATTATGGGTCGAGTCCAAAGCTCTGTCTTGGGCCTCCTCTCCTCTCCTCCCCTCCCCTCCCCTCCCCTCCCCTCCCCTTCCCTCTCCTCCCCTCCCCTCTCCTCTCCTCTCCTCCCCTCCCCTTCCCTCCCCTCCCCTCCCCTCCCCTCCCCTCCCCTCCCCTCCCCTTCCCTCCCCTCCCCTCCCCTCCCCTCCTCTCCTCTCCTCTCCTCTCCTCTCTTCTTTCTCCTCTGCTCTCCTTTCCCCTCCCTTCCCCTGATATCCCCGCCCCTCTCCTTTCCTCCCCTCCATTTTTATTGTACTTTATTTATTTTTCTTTCCAGTTTTTATGTACTTTACTCTCTTTCTAATACTCTAGAACCGGGATTGCTAATCTAGGGTCTGTGAATTTGGTTTTTAAATATTTTGATCACTGTATTTTCATATAAGTGATTTCTTTGTAATTCTCTTTATTTGATTTTATGCATTTAAAGTCATTGTTTGGAGTAGGTGTCCATCAGTTTCATCAGACTGAGGAATGACTCCTCTCCAGGGTAGCTCCATTGGCTCCCTTCTTGTTCATAATTCATGACATCTATCTCCATTCTCTGTGTCTGCTCTGGTTGGCCCCCATCCCTACAGTATTCTTCCTGCTCACTTGAGATTTTAAAGTCTCTCATTTTCCTTCAAGCCTGAGCTCAATGAGTGCCACATGAGTTATTTCCCACCTGATTGTGCCCACCTTAAAAGCTACCATGCATTTCTATATTCTGCATATGCTTAAGTATGCACACATTTTCTCCCCTCATAGAACATAATCTCCTTGAAGATAAGACCTCTGTTATTTTTGTCTTTTTACTCCCAGGATACAAATGCCTGGTGTTTGTCACCTAGTGGGTGTTTAATAAATCTTATTGATGTTTTGATTAATTAATAATAGGTCCTTTGCTTATCAAATTTTGTGGAAAATCAACACAATTTCTCTAAGATTAAAACTCTTTCTTTGGTGTAGCATAGCAAACTGATGACATTTTTGATGAACTGTCTCATCTTGGGTACAATTACTTTTTTAATTTGATCAGGGTAAATCTCACACTAATAACAGGACAAGTACCGTGTCCTTTCTGCTGCCACTGAAATGAGCCTACTGGAAGAGCATAACATCAGGGTGTTTAGGAAAGGAGAGAAGAGAAAAAAGTAAGAGGGGGATTCAAAAGGGATTTGCAGAAATGAGAATCAAGGAGAGCCAAATATATCTTTGGCTTTTTCCATTGCCTTCATCTTCTGTATCTGGTCATTCACAATATTGTCCATTGTCTTCCATTAATATCTTTTACATCTGCCCCATATGCTCCATTTCTGTTGCCCCTACCTTAGTATTAGTCTTCATTATCATTTTTCTGATGTAGTGCTTACTGACAGATATCCATTATTCTCTCTTACCTCCAATTCATCCCTCTCCTTGGAGCTATTTTATGTATCAAAGAGATTGGGTCTGAACATGATACTTTCTCTGCATGTTCCTATCAGTGGTACTATGTTGTGGTACTACCCTTTCAATTCAACTTACTTAGCTTGTCATTCAAAGCCTTCCACGTTCTAGGGCTACCTTGCCTTTCAACCTTATCTCACAGTAATTTCTTCTATGTACTCAGAGTTCCAAGAAACTTGGACTACTTGTCATCTCTTACATAAACCTCATGCTTTCCTGCCTCTTTGCTTCCTACTCCCAACTGTGCTTAAATTCTCAATGCTTCCTCTTTTGTGAATCTTTCCTTAATTTCCCTGATTGGTAATGACTGCTGATCAGCATTGAAATTTTAAAAGTTTTACTGATGCCTTTTTAAAAAGTCTTGCAGTCATATCCTGATGTTATGCTGTCAGTTCTGGGGAGCAGGGGAGGGAAAAAAGGAAAAAATATTGCATGGTAACTTTATTATATATTTAAAAGGAATAGCAAGTTGTACATAGTAGATTTTCAGTTTCATGTGCAATCATCTTTTTTATACTGTGTTATGGAAACGTTTCTTCTATTTCATAAATTAAAAACAAAATAAATATAAAATTAAAAAAGATATTTATCTTATCCCAGAATGGGTCACAGGGTCATACATTTAGAGCTAAAAAGGATCTTAAAAGTTATCTAGCTCAACTCACGCATTTCTACAGTTAAGGAAGTCAAGGTCCATAAATAAACATTAAATGAGTTGCTTCATATCACCCAGTGGCAGAACTGAGGTTCTGACCTTATATCCTCTAAACTCCAGACCTAGTGGTCTTTCCTTTTTACCATGCTGGTGGCCAGGAGCTTCTTAGAAATTATCTTAGGCTAATTTTCCCTAGGCAAATATGATCTCTTCAGAAAACACTAGCTGAATGTATTTGCCTACCTAAAATCTCTGGATTGAGATCATTGGTTCATTCTTCCAATACCAAGTACATTAGTACATTCTCAGTTCATTAGGAAACTTCTCAACGTCACAGTGGGTTTGTTGATGAGCCAACCAAAGCATTAGGAAAATCTTTAAATAATTTCACTCATTCCCCTCCTCCTCCTCCTAGGGCGTTGGCAAAGAAGGAAGCAAGCAGGGAAATCCAAGCAGTTCCAGGCCACCTCGTAACCAGAACAATTCATCTCATCTAATGTTTCTCAAAGAAAACTACAGCTAGGTGGATAGAACCCTGGACTAGGGGGTCAGAATAGTCTGATTTCAAATTCAGCCTTAGACACTTATTAGATGTATAACCCTGGGCAAGTCACTTAACGCCTCTTTGCTTTGATTTCTTCATGTATAAAATGGAGATAATAATAGCACCTACTTTCCCAGATTGTTGTCAGAAAAAAAAAAAAGATATCTGTGAAGCATTTTGCAGACCTTAAAGCACTACACCTGCCAACTGTCACAGAACATAGAAAGCACTAATACTTCTACTATATTAAATTATTTATGTCAGAATTACTGTACCGGGGTGTAATCTCCAGGAAGATGGGCTATGTCTCACCTATGTCATGTTTCTTGTCCTCCCTCTCTCTCTCTGCCTTTCCTTTTCCCAACACTTCCTACAAAGAAATAAGGGGCAGAACGCTGAAATGGTTTATTGGCTTCTTTGAGCAGTCAATTCACAATGGTTTGACTTCAGAAATAACCATGAGGAGAAAGAGACAGTATGGTGTGGTAGGGTGAACACAGGATTTCAAGTTCAAAGGCCTGGGGTTTGGGCACTAGTTTATCTGGTAAAAGCAGAAATGTACAATATTGAATTTGGGGTCACAGGTCCTGGACTTAATTTATGGTCTAACTACTTAGTGCTTTTGTAAACTCAGGCAAGATATTTAACCTCTCTGGGGTTCACTTTCCCCATCTTCAAAGTAGAGGGTGAGACTAAAATTCTAAGGCCCCTTCTAACTCTAAAAGGCCAATTAACAGCTCTTAATTAATCTCTGTGACTTTGACCAAGTCACCTGACTTCTTTGGTCTTCTGAATGATTAGGAGTTTGAATGAGATGATCTCTAAGCTTTCTCCTACTTCTAAATCCCTTGAACTGCTAAACTCACTAGCTGTGCCAACTAGAATCCCAGTGCCCCAGAGCTGGAAAGCGTCTCAAGCAATCTCAGCTAACATGTGGCTCTACATTTTCCCTGAGAAGTTGCCATCACATCTCCCCTAGAAAGACTTACAGTGATAGGAAATCCACTATCTCTTCAGACAACCCATTTTCCTTTTGGACAGCACTGATAAGATTTCCCTTTACAGTGAGCCAAAACCTTCTTCCTTGGAATTTCTTCCATTACTCCTAGTTATACCATCTGGGGCTAAGCCGAACAGTATAATTCTTCTTCCGGAGGACACTCCTTCAAATGCTTGTGGACAGCTATATTTACTGTTTCTTTTGATGACCATTCCATGGCACGGACTCCAGTCTTCTCCCCTTCTCCCCTGCCCCCCTTACTGATGTCATACCTAAAATGATTCAGGAAATTGATCTTTAGCCTATGTTCATTTTGAGAAAGATGCTGTAAGTTTGTAAGGAGGCATTTATTCTGTGCCATATTGGCATATAAATTTTATTAGTCAATGTAGTGAGGCTTTTAAAATTGGATTGAACTGTGATTATTTAGCAACTGTGCAGAATAAGTGATGCCTGTAAAGGCCTGTGAGCTCTGGGTCATCATGGCATTGTGGTGCTTGATGCAGGTAAGCAGTGTGTAGTACTTGATAAAAAGTAACCAGATTTTGAAATCTCTGTTTATAAAATGATCACTCTTTCCAAAGATCTAGCAAGATCCTTGAGAACAAGTCATTTGTCTTATGTCTTTTGTGTATCTAGCACCAAATCTAGTGCCTTGGACATAGTACATACCAAATATATGTGTATGTTATATAAAAAGACTGTGCATGTGTATGTGTTGCTTCTCCTTAAACAAATGTAAATTACTTGAGGACCAAGGCTGCTTTAAATTCTTTTCTTTTTCCTAGTGGGGATGGAGTGTTGTATATCCCTTTGCCTAGCATAGGAATTGGCTTATGGTAAGCACTTAATAAACTGGTTGTTGATTGAATGATTGATGGATAGTGGTTAGGAGTGGCAGTGGAGTCTACTTCTGTGTAAGGGTCTCGCTGACAGGTAGTAGGAGAAAGTGGTGGAAAAAGCCCTGAATTTCATTCTAGGCTTTGCCACCAAATTTCTGTTGGACTTGGAACAAGGCTCTGACTTCTCTGAGAATCAGTGTCTTCCCTCTCAAATAGGATGCTAGTTGAACCATTCACCACAAAGGGTTGGTCTTAGGTTCTAATGAAATTGTGTGGTATCTTTCTGGATTAGTATAAAGAATGTTGGATTTAGTAGTCAGTCAAGACCTAGATTCATATCTGGCCTTTGTCAGTTATTAGCTGTGTGACTTGGTCAAGTTAATTACCTTTTCTGAACCCTGGGGATATGGATTTGTATAAGGAAACTAATAATAGTTACAACATTTCATAGGAGTATTAAGAGGGTCAAATGAATTACTGTTTGCAACATATTAGTATTTAATATACCATTTAATTGACTCTTTTCAGATGATTTTTGAAGAGACACATATGGACAATAATTTAGTAGTAGCTCTTATTTAAATAGAGTTTTATGGTTTTGGAGGTAGTGGGATGTATTAGATAGAGAATGGGTCAGAAAAAACTGGATTCAAGTCCTAACTCTTGGTCCTGGACAAATTACTCAATCTCTTAGTGATCAAGGCAACTCTCTAAGACTAGAAATGGTAGCTGCCAACTTGTATTGCTAAGGAGGGAGTTCGGTAAGAGTGGAAATGTACAGTCTTGGATTTGGGGACAGAAGTCCTGCACTCAATTTCTGGTCCAGCTATTTAAAACTTTTGTGACCTCAGGCAAGATATTTATTGAGAGTTCCCTATACTGCTGAAATCAAAAGGTTATACCATTAAGGAACATCTAATATAAGTCTATGAACTTAAAAAAATTGGATAATTCTATTTCACTATAAGTGGTTTCCTTCACAATCAATCCTATGAGTTTTCTATATTTAAAAACATTTTGAGAAGAGGCTCATAGGATTTACCAAAATGCCAAAGGGGTCCAGGTCCATTAACAGGTCAAGAACCCCTGATTAAAGGTTTAGAATTAAAGAATTCTTTTCTCATATTGATTCTGCAAGGCCAGTAGTACAAATAATATTATTCTACTTTGCAGATGAGAGAACTGATACTCAGAGATTTTGTGGCTTGCCCAGGGTCATACAGCTGATAAATATAAGAGCCCAGGATCATAACTTAGATCAGTGGGGTCACACTCAAGGAGAAACTAAACTGCATATAATGCTCCCTGAGGGCTGAGTATTGACTTAGCTTTAAAATGTAATATTATCTTTGTTTTACCATCGTTTTATTTATTTTGTTAACCATTTCCCAATTACATATTAATCTAGTTTCAGTGCACTTGGAAGTGTTGTGGTCCCAAGGTCTTGCATAGAATGCCTGTGGTCTAGATCATTTGACTCCAAGACCAGTGTTCCTTCTGTGTGGTTCTCATGTGTTCAAAAACACATATTTATTTACATTTTTTATTCTGAACCTAAATATGAAAATAGACATTTCCACATACATAGTACAGCAGAAAAAGGAAGTGGCATGTGAGATTTCAGATCTCTGCTTTGTACGGTTTGTTTTTCTTTTAAAATATTAAATATAGTCAATATGTAACTTTCAAAACTACCCAGCTTGTCTGTTTCTTCTTATCATTCTTTCTGTTCTTTCCCCTTCATTTTTAAAGCAGTACCTTAATGATTTCCTTCCTTCTTTTCTTCCTCCTTCTCTCTCTCCCTTCCTTCCTTCTTTAGTTGTTTTCTCCCTCCCTCTCTTCCTCCCTTCCTTCTTTCCTCCCTTCTTTCTTTCCTTCGCTCCTTTCCTTCTCTCCCGTCTCTAGCACCACCACTCAATCTCTGTCTTTCTTGAGGTGGGTATCATGCTTTATCACCAATAAAGAGAGTTGTTAGAATGGAAACTTGACTACGCTCTTAAATTCATGCTAGAGATAATGCAATGAGCTCCCTACTCAAGCTGAGTGACTGAGAAATTCCCTACAATAGAGACACATTTATGGACAGACAGGTCAAGTTGTATTCTTTATTCAGTACCTAAAGGAATCATAAAGTCTCCTTTGGAAGGTCACAGACATTTTGGTATGTTACTTCTTGTACTTAGAGAGGAGGAGGTAGGAGCACTTCGCTGCTTATACTCCCCACTGGCCAAGCAGCCCAAAGAGATCACAGAGAAGGTTTCCCGATGCTGCCTCCTACACCGCATCATCAGACCTGACCATATTATTCCTGGCTTTTGAAAAACCATCAGTGAATCTCTATTGATTACAGTGTAAAAGACAACTCTGCAGCCTGATATCGAAGCCTTTCTCTGGCCTTAGCACACACAACTCCTCTCCACACATTCTGATTTTATTTTCCAAAAGCTTTATTGATACATTTTGGTTTTATGTCAGTTATTCTGGGATCCTCCTTCCTCCCTTTCCCTCCCCCAATTGAACTTTCTCTGTAACAAAGGAAAAAATATTAAGCAAAATGGAGGTATCTAACAGTATCTCCATTTTATTGATGAGGAAATTGATGTGTATGAAAGTGAAGGGACTTTGTTCAAGGTCAGTCATTCAGTCAGTCACTAAGCATTTAAGTATCAGGCATTGTACTAAACAATGGGAATAAATACAAGTGGAAAGAAAGACAGTTGCTGTCCTCAAGGACCTCCCTTTTCTAGTCAGGTAGAGACAGTACCTAAAAAGAAAGCTAAAAGTAGAGGGAGCAAGGAGGACTTTGACCATGTTACCTGGCTTGGGATTAATGGTAGAGAAAGTGGAGAAGATTACACAGTTAGTATATGTTAGAACTGCAGTGAATCCTGAACACAGAGTTTTCTCCAGGAAATCATGCCTCACCTTCCCCAAATGGCTTCATATTCAAGAAAAATCACCTTGGCAGAATGTACTTGGTCTAAATTGTGGTGGTGAATAGCTCTCAGTCTTGCTTCCTACATTTTTCTTGCACCATTATTTGCAAGAACTGGTGAAGATTACTCTCTGCCTGCCTGATTTAAAAAAAAAAATGAACAACTGACCTATTATACAGTGCTGTGCTTGGAGAAATGGCTACTGTAAATACTGCTTGTCTCCCCAGATATATAATAATAATACTAATGACATGCATATAAAGTTTTAAAATTTGCAAAATGCTTTGGATACTTAATACTATTTGTTCTTCAAAACCAACTTGTGAAATAGATAATATTGGTATTATGCCCATTTTATAGATGAGGAATTTGAAAGGTTAAGGGACCTACCCAAGATCATGCAGCTAGATGGTGACAGAAGCAGCGTTTAAACTCCTGACATCCTTTGTCTCTTAAGTCAACTCTGTTCTTACTACCAGAGCTGTTGCTGCACCACAACTGGCTGAGTTTGTAGGTTGCGAGATGGAAGGAACTTCATTCTACAGCTAAGGAAACAGGCCCTATGAATTTAAGTTAACTTGCCCAAATAATATAGTAAATAGAGCCCAAGGCACAAAGGTCAGCCCCTCTGACTTCTAATCTCACACCATGCCATCCTATATATTACTCCAAGACAAATTCCCAACATTGATTGCGATATTTGTGTTTTCATGTCCTCCATTAAGTTGTGGGCTCTATGAAGGTAGGGGTCTTGTCTTTTACTTAGTACATGTCTGTGGACTGACTACAGAGCAAGGTGCTCATAGCATTCAACAGATTCAGACAGAGTAACTCTGGGGAAATCCCTTTGTTAGGTACAGTTTCATTACCAAAAAAAGATGGCAACCTAGTTTCCTTGTAACTGCTTGCAAATTTATGAAAGAAAGATACAGTGTTTTGAGAATTGGTGTTTCAGTAACATAGGCCAGAACAATTTAATCATGAAAGCATTGTGGTTCTCATCTCCCTTCCCCTACAGCCGTACAAGAGCTGGTATTGTTATTGTGTGTGTTTAAGTTACAAACTTCAATTCTAAGTATAATTTTTATTTGATAAATATTTGCATTTCTGGAAAAAATAACATCCCTTTTTCTATTAGGCATTTTTGAGTCTGTAATAGATTTAAATATGTGACATTAAATAATTGCAAATTAATATATTCTAATTAAAAATATAAAATTATATAACTATATTTTATTTATCTATATTTAAACAATGTAACAGTTTAATTACATTTGCTAAATGAGCTTTTGATAGAGATTTATTGTCACGGATAATTTTGTGGCTTATTGTTATCCAACTATCTCTTCCTTTATAAAACTTATTCTCTGGATCAATTAAATGTAGTAGAAATGGTAGTGGTGGTAGAAACTGTTGTTATTATTGACTGTTTCAGTCTTGTCTAACTCTTCGTGATCCCATTTGGGCTTCTCTTGGCAGAGATACTGGAGTGGTTTGCCATTTCCTTCTGCAGGTTATTTTACAAATGAGGAAACTGAGGCAAGCAGAGTTAAGTGAGTTGTCCAGTGTCACATGACTAGTAAGTGTCTGAGGCTAGATTTGAACTCAAGAAGATGAGTTTTTGTGGCTCCAGGCCTGGAACTCTAACCACCTTGCAACCCAGCTGCCAGGGTTGAAACTGTAAGACCCTTTAGAAACATTGCTAGTGCAAGGTTTTGAGAAACATCATACTGTAGTAGATGGAGTGGTGACTTAGTCTTGGGTTAGAGTGTCACCTCACACGTTAGCTGTGTGAACCTGGATAGGTCATTAAGCTCTCAGTGTCCTGGGCAATTCTTTGTCTGCAAGGGTTGCTGATCTGCAGAAGTAGATAGCTTTTCCTCCCTAGAAAAATGACAGAGTCAGGTTTGCAGGGGAAAGTGTTTATACTTACAAATATATAGGGTGGGGAGAGAGATCAGGGAATTTCATATACGCCCCCTAAATGTTAGTTTCTGTTCTTGCTTTGTGAATGATTTGTTCTGCTGTTTCCTAGTTGTCTGTAATTGAAATCTGAGTTCTGTCTGGGTAATCTTTGTATCACCATTTAATTCTAAAGCCAATATTCCTTTAAGAAGATTTAGAGAAAAATAATCTTTAAAAATCTTTTTTTAAATCAGCGGTCAAAGTTGGGGAGAGTTTTAATTTTATTCTAAGACAACTGTGATAGAGGATCACAAGATTTGCAATTTTAGAGTTGGAAGGGATCTTAGCATTGAGTCCAGTCAACCTCATTGGACAGTGTGGAAATATATTTCCAGACAGGTAAGTTTTCCAGTGTCACACAATTAGAAAGAAGAGACAAGATTCAAGCTCATATTTTTAGACTTCAATTTAGTGCTCTTTGCTGTATACAATTCTGCTTCCCCAAGGTCATATAGGAAATTATAGCAGAGGAAGGAAAAATACGGGTAAATAAAAGTTTAAAAAATAAAAGTTGTTTTATATTAACAACTCTGTGAGTAGATTATGCAAGTCTTTCACCATTATTTGCCTTACCTCATGCATGCCTAGACTTTTTCAGGATACTTCTCCTTCTTTCCTCTTGCTTTCCACTTCCTCTTTATGCGTTGCATTCTCCCATTAAAATGGAAGCATCATGAGGACAGGCAATATTTGTTTGCTTAAATTTGTATCTCCAGCACAGTTTCTGATACACAGTGAGCACTTAATAAATACTTACTATTTGTCTCCTCTCTTTTTCTCTCGCTCTCATTCTCTCTCTTTCTTTATGTATATAATGTATATCTCATCAGGATATGTCATCTCTGAGAAACTGAGCCCCAGCAATGTTAGGTAGCTTTGTACCCATGGTCTCATAGCTACTAAGTGTTGGGGTCAGGACTTGAAGCCAGGTTTCTTGACTCTCTATTCACATCTCTTTCTCCTATTTATACCCTGACTCTTAAAAGCTGAAGGATGGAATCATAGACTTCTAGAAACTTAGAGGTTAGAAGAGAGCTCATGATGTGATTTTAATCTTGATCTATTTCTTGAACAACAGTGGAATCTCCCTGTTTGCCTTTTCCTCTAAGGAACCGTTTAGAGTTGGGGGAAAAAAATAAACCCAAATAGCCATTAGAGATGGAAGATAATAGCTTATCTGATCACTGCATTTTTCTCATTAGTAAGAAATATAAGGCTACATTTATAGTCTGTGTGCTTATAAGAGATTTGTAGACAAGAGAGGTATAAAATATGAATTTAGCTTGTCTGTTCCTAATGGAGTTACTGTACTAGAGTGCATTTTGTTGCAGTCAGGGATAGAAATACTATGAGAAGATAGCTTTACCCAGATGAATCCTCAGAACATGGAGGTGAAAGTGACTTGCCTGAAGGCATGTAGTGGATTTTCTAGGTACTCTAAAAATGCCTCCTCTAATCACAGGATAAAGGGGTAAATGGAATTGCAATTGACTAAAGTAACAGCATGTGAGATATAACCAAAATTCCCCCAGAAAAAATGGGAAGAACTCTATAGAGTAGTTGAGAAGACCTCAGAAGGCCCATATTTTTCCTGTTCTTTATCCTTCAGGGCTGATGCCTTCTTAATAAGAAACATAGAAAGTCTGGGATTATATGTTGGAGAAAGAAAGAGAGAGGAGAGGGAGGGAGAGAGAGAGAGAGAGAGAGAGAGAGAGAGAGAGAGAGAGAGAGAGAGAGAGAGAGAGAGAGAGAGAGAGAGAGAGAGAGAGAAAGCGAGAAAGCTTGCCTCCAAGTCATGAAAATCTGTGTCGACCTATATGTGACATACTGCCTCTGTGCTGTGGTCTCTTAAGACTGCAAGTTGCAGACTTAAGACTAAATGAAAATTTGAAAAAATGAAGGACCTGATTTACAGCCATTGTATTTGTGGGGACTTACAGGCAAGAGAAACACAGGAGGCATGAAGAATTTGGCCCATCCACTCCTCTTCCACATTGGTTCTTAGAGTTTATGTACTTCTGGAGCATTCTATTACAGTCAGAGATAGAACTACAAACACTATCTCTTTAACAGCTGAAGGAGCTGTGGGACAGAGATGGTAGATGGATAGGTAGAATTTGCAGGGACAGATTTTGATTTGCTATAAAAGATAGTCTTCCTTTCACCTGGAGATGTTCAATAGTGGACCCAGGTGTCTTGAAAGATACTGAGTTCCCTATCACTGGAGGTCTTCAATCAGAGACTATCGATGATCCTTTTCAAAGATCTTGTAGAGGAGACTCTTGTCCAAGAACAGAGTGGACTAGACACAGTTTTTGAGAGTTTATGAATCAGTGAACACTTAGATTTGCCACATCATATTGAGCCATTTTGATGAGACCCAATTGGGTAAATAGCATGATGCTCCACAGAGCTGTCAACAGCTGCTCCCCTTCAACTTTGCTCTATGTACAGGTTCTTTTTCTACAGGCTTGGGTGATTTTCCTCACAACTCCTAAGGAGAGCCAAGATTGCATTTCTGTTCTTTAGAATTCCTCTGCCCCAGCTAGGATTAATTCCTTTGTCACATTGACTCAAAGCTCACTTTAGGTATAAGAAAGATGTCTGCCTCAGCTTCTTTTAAATGTAGGTTTGGTCTTAAGTAAACCCAGAGGTCATTTTTCTTGATCTAGTCCTGAGGACAGAATAGTAGGAGAGAGTGTGCCAGCCTGGGAATTGGTAGAACTGGGATCTAGTTCTAAGTCTGCTACTACTTAGCTGGATGATCTTGGGTAAATTATTTGAATTCTCTTAATCTCAGTTCTTCTATAAATGAATGAAGAGACTGGATTTAGATCTCAATTATGCAGAAGATCCCTACCCTATGTCTTCCATCTTTGTATCAGCCCCACCCAGGGGTAGCTTGATTTAGTGGCTAGTAGACTGTGAAATCAGGAAAAATCAGGTTCAAATTTGCTCTCTGACTTTGACTAGTTGCCTGATCCATGTCAAGTCATTTAACCTTTATGTACCTTAGAAATTCCCTTGGGATTTATCATTTAAGTCCAGAGTTCTTAACTCGGGGCTTATTGGTGCATGCATGGGAAAAATACTACATCTTGATTTTTACTAACTTCAAACTAAAATGTATCATTTCCTTCATCTGGGGATGTAGAAACTAAAACATTTTAAGAAAGAGTCCACAGGCTTTGCCAGGACTGGCAAAGGGGTCCGTGACCCAAAAAGATTAAGAACCCCTGGACTAAGTCATAGATGGGTGCAACCTTAGGAAGGTACAGGTCCTTGTACATAAATGTATTGTCCTATATAGTATGGTTTGGGTATAGCTGATGTTAAAAAAAAAACAGTAAATGAAGAAAAAGGGTGTAGTTGTGTGTGTGTGCGCGTGCGCATATGTAGTTTTCAAGAAACTGGATCTATTTGAGATAGAATACTGACTGACTGAGATAGAATTGGTGAATAAATCAAATGAAATAACAGCTTATCCAGTGAGATAATGCCTATAAAATTGCTTTGTAAGCTTAAAATTATATGTAAGGGTAAAGGGCATTTTTGTTTGCTTTTTTTAAAATGGTAAAATGACTATTGCTTCCTTCTGAGATTTTTTTTTTAAACATGGGACTCCTCTAGTCTTCTAATATTGTTTATAATACAAATAGACGTTATATATTGCCATGGTCCCATGCAATTCATTCTGGCATCCCACAGTCAATTCAAATGGGAAATCTGCTACTTGTCCTCCCTTTCATTTGTGTGAGTGCTCTCCCCTGCAGATTGCAATCCCTGCAGCCTTCTCTGGAAGGGGTTAAACCAGAATCTCCAAAGATAATGAAGTGGGGAGGGAAAATTTCACAAGACAAAGGAAATAGTTTCTCAGGATGTGGTGAACTTGCCTAAGAAAATTTATCAGCAAGAGCAAATCAGGGCAATGAAGGGAAGTTCAGATTAATGAAACCAGGATTGTTTCTGGCACTGTGCATTGTCATTACTTTGCAAATGTATTTCTATCCATTTTAAAGCTGTTATGATGAGAAATTAGATGAGGAGAGATGCACAGGAAGGAACAATGGGAATTTTTCAGGTAGGGTCTCATTTTCAGAAGTCTTTTTCTCTCAACAATCATTTACCCAGTGACAGTTTAAAATGCATATACTACAAGCATTGACTCTCTGGCTCAGTGGATTTCCTGGGGAAGAAAATTGGAGACTTAAAGGGTAGGAACTTGATTTGTTTGGTTTTCTTGATGATATCTAATAGATCTACTTTAGATTGCTAGAAACTTTAAAAGTCCAGTATTCAAGGCAGCAATTTTTGGAGTGGGAGAGTGGGACAAAGGAGAGGATATTACCTTTTGGACAAATCCTTTTAAGCACTGAAAACTGATACATCTGGGGCTCACCATGCAAGCGAAGGTGATATAGTTGGCATTTTTGACAAATTTGGCATTGTACCTACTGGGACAATCTTATTTTGCTTAAAAAATCTGTCATTTTGTAAAAAAAAAAAAAAACATGCCCATTTCTCAGCTTTAGATCAGATATATCTCCTCAACTTCTTGTGTGTGACCTTGCCAAAGAATTACAAAGCATTAAATCTGGAAAGGACTTTGGAGATCATCTATTTCAACCTCTTTATTTTTATATACAAGGGAACTGAAGTGCAGAGACCTCAGATTTAGAATATATCTTGTGTCCAAAGTTTCAAAGCAACTCAGTGACCTTGCTGAAATCCAAACTTCTTTTCTTACATCTGCTCCACTGCTCTTTCTTCTGTCATACTGTCTGTCTTATCTTTAGTAAAATACTTTAATTTCCTCACATTGTATCCTAGGAATTGGATTCCTTAGAATTGGAAAAGATCTTATGCATCATTTAGTTAAATCCCTTCATTTTATGAAATGGGTAACTAAGACTTAAGAGCTACAGTGACTCTTTGCCCATACATAGATACTATAGCTGAGTCAGGATTCAAACCCAAGTCCACTAACTTCAAATCCCTTGTTCTATTTCTTTCAGACACTAAGAGGGTAAATAGAAAATAATTAATGAATGACTAGCTAGCTTCAAGTTCATATTCCTCTCCATTCTCCATGACTAAGTTCACATTAATGACCCCTCTACACTTGGTAATGCGTTCTCTAAAACTCATCAACTCCAACACCTGCTTTTCTACTGCAAAGTGGTTAGGCGCTGGTTTGGGTACTACCAGTTACTGCCATTTTTTTTTCAGTGGTATCAGTATCCCATGTTCAAAACCATAAGATTTTGACCCTCCCAGTTCTCTCATTTCTCATATTTAATCAGTAACTGTATCCTGTAGAGTTTGTTTCCTTAATATCTCTCCCATATGTCCCCTCCACTCATCTCTGCTAATACTCTCATTCAGGTTCTCATTACCATCCACCCAGCAGCTGTTAAAATAATCTCAGTCTACTGGTCACTGTTTTCTTCCTCTTCCAAGCCATCGTTTACACATGTATTTTATTTTGGTTGGTTCTACAGAAATTCTCCGGAAGATATTGCAACCCCATCCAGCTGCCAAAGAAAAGCTGTAACTTGTGGCCTTGGTTCTTCCCAGGAGGCTTACCCCTTGAGTAAGAAGCAGCAACTTCTGCTGATCTGAGAAATTATTAAATTAAAAGCTAATGTTGGGGAAGAAACTTTATCTGATTTGGTTGTACCATAAACAAGTGGCTGTGACGATGACTCCAGGGTACAGTTGAATTTGCTTTTTTAGAACTGAGCCAGACTAAAGTATTTAAAAAACATCTCCTAGTTTTATTTGTTATTGCTGTAGAAAGATAGCTTAAAAGTAGAAGAAGAATTTCTCTTCTTTAATTACGTAACATCTTTCTTGGCTGTTCCACTTTTACTGCCTCTAGCTATGTTTTCCAATTGCCATTTTACTTTTGTTTAACTAGATTTATATGTTCAGTGGATGTGACCCTGGGCAAGTCACTTAATCTCTGTCTGTCTTAGTTGCCTCAACTGTGAAATGAGGATCAGACTATGCCTCAAAGGGTGGTTATGAGGATCAGATGAGAAAATATTTTTGAAGCACTTACAGTGATTGGCATATAGAAGATACTTAATAAAGGCTTATTTTCTTATTCTTCCTGGATAACAAACTTAATTATTAACAGCCTTACTAATAATTATAATAATGATATATATATATATATTATATACATACATATTTCAAAAGATTCATCAGAATTGATGCTCCCTCTACTATACACTTTAAGTAATAGATTTTTGAAAAATGAATTGCTATGGTCAAAAAATTCATAAACTAGTAGCAAACTTTATGGCAATATAATTTTTTTTCTTTAATTAACTGTTTGATTCATAGTTGACACACAGTCAGTTATAAAGTTCACATGCCTGAGCATATTTCCATAACAGTCTTTCAGTGGCAAGAGTATTAGATTTGGAGAAAGAAGATTTGAGTTGAAATCTTAGCTCTTTAAAAAAATATATATATATTATATATATATATATATATATATATATATATATATATATATATATATATATATATATATATATTAAATTTAACATTGTAGTACCAATACTGCCCTGATATGTTTCCTTTGGAACTCCCTACTATTCAATTTGATATATTTTAAAAAATCTTTATTGAATTTTTTTCTGTTCTTTTTTTATACCATAGTCACTACCCACTAATTACCCTCCCCACACTTCTTCTCTCCAAAAATAATAGCCCTCTTTTTTATAAATAAGTGCAGTCAAGAAAAAAGCAAAACAAAACACAGTGGTCATGTCTAAGAATGTTGGTCTCATTCTGCACCTCTCACCTGATAAGAGGGAATACACATGCATCATCATCAGTTTTCTGAATTAACTGTTATATTGATCAAAGTTCTAACATCTTTCAAAGTTGTTTTATTTACATTATTGTAGTCACTATATAAATTATTTGCCTGGTTCTGCTTAATGGACTCTGTATCACTTCATCCAAGTCACCTCAGATTTTCCTGAATTCATCCCTTTTATAATTTTACTATGCAATAATGTCGCATTATATTTGTACATCATGATTTGCTTCTCAGTTCCCCAGCTGACAGGCATTTGTCTACTTTTTTCCTAGTTCTTTGCTGCCAAGAAAAGTGTCTGATCATAAGATTGCACCTTCTAGAGCTTGTTTTCTGCTGGCTTTGCCTTTAACATAAAAATAAAAAAAACAGACACACCAACAAACAAAGACACAAACACACATGTGTGTGTGCGTGCACATGCACACCAACCCCCCTACCAAGAAAAAACCCTTAAAATAAATATTCTTAGTTAAATAAAGCAAATTCCTGAATTGAGCATGACCGCCAATACCTCTCACATCTGTATCAGAACCTCTGTAGGAGGAGGTGAGCACCTTCCAGTTTAGCTTTCAGAAAACCAGGGTTATTTCCAACTCCAGTGTGGGATCTTAGCACAGTGCCTGGCGCATAGTAAATGATGGATAAACGCTTGTTGACTGAAGGACTGGTGTCTAAGTGGTACTTCAATGGACTAGGAAGTAATGATGGCTTATATTCCTTCACTTAGTGCTTTATTATACTTTTTCCTGTCAGTCCGGATTAGTCTAGCCTCTGAAGTTGAGTCAAGGGTCGGTCTGGCCTAATCTCTTCCATTGGGAGTCTAGAAACTTTTGAATTCCCTTTCTACTCATTATCAGTATTATACTAGAATTTTTTTTGCATATTCATAATCATATATAACTATCCAAAGTGGTTTTATTGGTGAGTGATCCTATTAGGAACAGAGGTATTCTGAGAATAACATCCTTCCTCCTCTCCAAAACCCCCACATTATTTTCTATAAGTGGTTTTAAAGATAGTACTTCTGTTACCTGGTTTAATTCAAGACTGATTCTAAATGAACTTTTGTCTAGATACTTTTAAATTAAGCCATCTATAAAGAAATGTAAAAAAAAAAAAAAACAACCAAAATTCACATATACCTAACTCTGCCTCCAAACAAAAAATCCAGTTGTAAGAACACAGCAATGTTTGGAAAAATCAACAGAAGTACATGTAAATATCTGTTTATTCCATATCATGTCTGTTTGCTAATAAAATATGTTGCATAGCATTAACCATGAGATAGCAGTGGAATAAAATGCAAAGGCATTGTCTGCCTATATCTAATTGATTTTGCATTTTCAAAAGAGGAGAAAAAAGCCAAGTTTATTTGTAAACAGTGCTTAAGCTTGTGTAATCTTGGATGCTGTGAAAATTAGAGATACCAGACCCTTCTTTACAGAGTTTAATTTCCTTTAAGGTTGTGTATTAAATGTCTCAGTAAAGGTAAAGATTTTTCCATTTAAGTACCTAGAAAGAGACTACACATCAGCTACTAAATCTTTATGAGTGGTACATATCCCACTCCATTCCATGTGACTGTTGGTTTAAAATAGCTTTTATGTTAGCATGTTATATAAAATATTCTACTTTTTTAAAAATTGTGAACAATAAAGGATATATTAGGTCAAAATGTATTATAAAAAAGTTAATCTATAAAAGTGTTCCTTAGCCCACTGAAGGATCTCAAATGGAAAATTTTGAAATATAAGCTCACTTTGTTGTGTTAAGGGCCCCAATCAAGGAAGTTTTTGTTGTTGAGTTGTTACAGTTGTGTCCAACTCTTCATAACCCCAAATCAAGGAAATACCCCTTATTTAAACAATAAGTCTTCAGAACAGATGGCTAAGCTGGAAGCATATTACACAAATTTTCTAATTGTGAGTATGGTATTTAACATAACATATACAGTGATTTAGTTAAACATCTTCCTGGTCAGCAGACTCTGAGGCATCCATATACTAATGGTCCAGAAATGTGGCTTTTCTGAATGAAACTAAATTGATGCCCAAAATCCTTAATGAAATCCACCTTTTCAGGGACTCTGCTTGGTAAAGAGAGCAAAAGCATGATTACAAAACTATCCTGGTGGGAATTTGTGTGGAAACCTCAAATTTGGTTAATTTCTTGAGTTTAATAATAAAAGGACAGAACTTTGTTGATCTCTCTGATTTTATATTGAATTTAATAGTAATCATCTGTTTCTGTTTGTTATTGCTCAGCTACTTAGTCCCTTAGGGGTAAAGCTAAATGTCTTCCTTTGGTATTTTCTCTTTGTTTTGTTTCATTTATGCTTGATATCTTTTTCAGATTCCGCTAAAGTATCTTCGTTACGTTGGATACATATGCATATTGAATATTTATTAAGCCCTTACTATGAGAATAGCATGAGGTTAAGTTATCTGGGATGCCCAGATGAATTAAGCACACATAGTTCATGCCTTTAAAAAGTTTACCATTGAGTAATACCTACTTACTCAGCACTGCACAGTCCACCAAAGACTTCTCACAAAAACCCTGTGAGACAGTTTAAGCATTAGGGATACAATGGCAAATATGAAAGCATTCTCCACAATCAAGAAGTTTCTATGCTTCTGAGGGAAAACAGCACATAAACAGACAAAAGGGGGGTAGGGGGTGGGAATCTTGGTTCCTAATAGTTAGAATTATCCAAAAGTGGAATGGAAGCCACCTCAGGAGGTTGGGATTTCTTTTCGTTGGAGATTTAAGCAAAGGTTGGATGGCCATTGATTGTCTTCATAAAGACTCTTCTTGTTCAGATATTAATTAGACTACATGACTCTGAGATCCTTTCTAATTGTAAAATTCTGGACAGTGTTAGAGTCCAGAGACAAAGCCAGGCTTTCTCCGAGTCCGGGAAGCATTCCACTATTCCATACCAGGTAGTATGGAAATAGCAACTGCAAATCACCAGGTCATTTTATGAGCATCACTTCCAACTTAAAACTTTGATGTAGACATTTAGAATATCAGCCATCCTGATGAACAATGCTTTTTTTAGCTAGTTTCCTCTCTGGTTCTCTGTCTGTTTCTGTCACTGTCTGTCTCTTTGTCTCTGTCTCTTTGTCTGTGTCTGTGTCTCTTTCTGTCTCTCTCTTGTGTTAAGTTCCTTGTTCTCTCCCAGAACGCTGAGCTGAACAAACTCAGTAGGGTGCTGTTTACTTCTTAGAGACATGTTGGGAAGTGTGAATTTTCAGCCAAGGCATGTGGCCAAAATGAAGGGATGTTCAGCTGGAGGAGAGCCAAGATATCGGAGAGCTTAAAATTGTACTGGGGATCTTAAATAAGGATTAGTTTCTTGGATTTACAGAGCAGGCGTCTATGGAGTAGGGTAGAAGACATTCTACTGAAAACAAAGAAAAGCAGTTGAAATCAGAGCAGATCCCTGAGTGAGTCACTGGGTAATTCCACCTTTTGTCCTCAGCAGTACTTTGAACTCCATGGAAGCCAAGATGAGGGACTGGCAGAAATGCGCAAATGTTTTCACTTACCTGTTTGCATACATGATTCGGCATGCTTACTTAGAGAAATGAAGAAAAAAAACTTCTTTCATACTCCCTTTCTTGCAAGGGGAAGGACATGAGTTTTACATAATTTACTGTTATGCTATGACCCAAGGAAATCCTGTCACCTGCACTCAGGACCTCTGCCACCCTCTTTGTTGGGGGTTAGGGGACAGAGCTCAGACCAGTGATTACATTGGTATGGAGAATTGCCAGTTTAGAATTTCCTTCTGAAGATGAAGGTAGACTATTCAGCTATGTAACTGCAAAGTTAAGTGACTTGCTCATACAAATCGTATGCCATAGGACTTGAAATCCAGTCTTTCTGACTCAAAGATTGTCTCTCTATCTACTATACTACACTGGAATTTTTGTTTTCTTAAAAAGAGTGAGATTTATTCTAAAGTGGTCACCATCTTATTGTTAAAGTACTTTTGTTGTCATTTTTCAATTGTGTCTCACCCTTGTGACTCCATTTGGAGTTTTCTTAGCCTTTTCCTTCTCCAGCTTATTTTATATTTAAGGAAACTGAAGCAAACAGGATTAAGTGACTTGCCCAGGGTCACACAACTAGTTAGTGTCTGAGGCCGGATTTGAACTCAGAAGAATGAATGTTCTTGACTCTAGGCCAGGTGCTCTATTCACTTTATCATGTAACTGGACTTTAGTTCTTAGTGCAGTGCTGAAAGTTAGGCTTACATACATCTGACCTTGATCTTTGGGATTTGGTCAACAATATGAGAGGCAGTAAGAAGTAGTAAAATAGACAAACAAAGACACTGACTTTAGAGTTTGACAATCTGGGTTCACATCCAAGCTGCACTGTTTATTAACTCTGGGACCTTTGGAAAGTCTCTTAACTGACACGTAAGGCTCCTTATTATGATATGGATAGCAGGTTGTGAGAAGGGAGAAGGATCCAGAAGTCTTAGTGTACACTTAATATGAGTCAGTACTATGGTGGTAGGACAGGCTAAAATGCTATGGCAGTCAGCTTACCTTGAGGATGATATAGAGTCCAGAATGTGGACTCATTGGTTTGCCTTTTCAGACTATGTTTAGAGTGCTCTATTTGCATTCTAGCGTTACACTTTTGGAAAGGATGTTGTTAAACTAAATGTGTGGGGGGAGCTATAGCAGAGGTCAGCTAGAAGGTAAAGAGCTCCAAGATCTGATGTGTGCAGATTAACTGTTGAAACTGGAGAAACAAAGACTTGGGTGAGTGGGGGAGGGTGTCCAATGATAAGTGTCTTCAAGTATTTGAAGGGTTATCCTGTGGAAGACAGATAAGCCCTGTTCTGCTTACCTTTGAAAGCATAAGTAGAAACAATAGTGAAAGGTACAGAGGCAGATTTTGGTTCCATGTAAGGAAATAGATCCTCATCATTAACATCAGAGTGTCTTAAGAGTGGAAAGAGCTGGTACTGTTCTGGTGTGCTGGTTTCCCATTCGCTAGAGACCTCCAAGCAAAGACTGAATGATCACTAGTCAGAGACCTTATAGAACAGATTCTCAGGTATGAGATGGATTTGTTTTAAGTCACAAAAAAAATTTTTATATTAGCCATGATAAAAAAAAAAGCAAGAAAAATAAAGCAAAACAAATATGCTTCCATCTGCACCTGAGTTCATCTGTATGGCTTGGATTAAATGATTTCTGAGGTCCTTTCTAACATTGAGGATCAGAGGTTTCCCAGCCTAGGAGTAGGGAACTTTCAGCCTTAAGATCATATGTGGCTCTCTAGGTCCTCAAGAGTGACCCTTTAACTGAATCCAAACTTCATAGTACAAATCTCCTTAATAAAAGGATTTGTTCCATAAAACTTGGGAGTCAGTCAAAAGGCTGCACTCAAGGACCTAGAAGACCACATATGGCCTCGAGGTCACATGTTCCCCACCCCTACCTAGGATCTGATAGATTTAGAGTGTTAAGATGCTGGGTTATATAATAATAATAATAAAAACCTTGGACAAGTCACTTAACCTCTGTTTAATTCAGTTTTCTTATCTGTAAAACAAGGATAATTATAGCACTCAACTCCCAGGGTGGTTGTGAGGATAAAATGAGATAATATTTGTAAAGTGATAAACATAGATCATGATTAAATAGTGCCTGGCATTGTATAAATGCTTGTGGAAGGGATGACTCATAAAATGTAAGTGTCTGGGATTGGGGGATACCTTCCAGATGGATCATAGGACAATAGATATAAAGCTGAAATGGTCCTCAAAGGCTCTATAGTCTAACCTCCTCACTTTAGCCTTGAGATTTGGGAAGATGGAATGATTTACCCAGGTTGATGCAGGTAGCATCAGAGGCAGCTTGGGTAGCTCCAAAAGTAGTTACTACTGGCATACACCCTATGGTTGTTGCTGTATTTGTCCTTTGAGAAAAGGCCCATGACATCAAGATGATGACATGACTTGCAGTTGACTTGGATTTGAGTGAGGGAGGGCTGTGCAAGGTCACCAACCTCACTTTTTTCTCCTGAGCCATCCGGAACCAGTGGCCTGATATTTATCAGGATGATTGGAGATGGCCCAGGATACAATGTGAGACCTTGGCCCTTTCAGGCTAAGGTCTTATCGCATTCTCACTTTGAGTGAGATACACACATTCAATGAATAGGCTTCTGTAAGTAGTTATTCAGGGGATGGCCTTGAGTAAATAAATGAAGTAAAAAAAAGTAAATTTAAAAAAATAAAAAAAAAGAACTCAAACTGGGAGGGGAAGACCCTCGGGGTTCCTGGGTAAAAGAGAAGCAATTACTATTTAGTAATTACATTCACTCCTTGCTAGGGGGGTAGGGACTTGTTGTCCAGTCTATGAGCTCCAGAGTTAATTGGTTTTAAGGCTTGATCTTTGAGCAAGAAATGTAGCCAGTATACCCAAAGGAAAAAAGGCAGCTATTGTAGCTGCCATTAAAGGTGGGGAGGGGGGAGTAGCTTTCTATGTGATCTAGTAGAAAGAGCCCTAGGATGACTGACAAAAAGAAAATCAACTTCTATGGGCATCAGTTTTCCCAAGTGTAAAATGGACTGGATTATCCTATCCCTAAAGACTCTAACAGCCAATAAGGGAAAGGAATATGCATTTATTAAGAACCTACTGTGTACCAATGCGTTACAAACAGTCTTCATAACAACCCTAGGAAGTAGGTGCTAGTACTATTATCTCCATTTTATAGCTAAGGAAACTGAGACCACCAAAGGTTAAGTAAGTGCCTTGTCCAGGGTCACATTGCTAGGAAGTGTCTAATACCAGATTTAAATTTAAGTTTTCCTGACTCCCAGTCCAGCTTTATTCTCCAGCATATTCAGCTGTCACGAACCTATAGATTGGATTGTTATGGTTAGTGAATATGATCCCTGGGAACCTGTGCAAGGTCTGAATCTGTGAAGGAGAAATGACCTGAGGGAGAAATAATTCCCACCCAGCAGTGATTTCATTATATTCCTCTCTTGGGACACACCCACCTGTTTCACTGGCCCCTTGTTCTATGCTGGAACATCTAATAAGATCTAATATCCACTAGGAAAGGGTCCCAGATTTGTTTCATGGAGGTGGGTGGGGAGTAGAGCCTTGGTTTTCATAGGCAACTAATTCTTCAGAGAGCTTTCTTCTAGCAGCAGCCTGGGTTTTTTACTATTTGTGGCATTTTGCCTGCTCAGTTCTGATATCTTTTATGGGGTTTTTAGAATACATGTGATTTTGCTGGAGATTAGAAATATTCTTCTGGGAATAACTGTTGTGTAGGAAGGAAATGGCCCTTTAGTGAGGACTAGTGAAGCTTCTTTTGGCTTAAATAGAGTGTATAAGATTAAAATCCTCATACCCTTCAAGGCCCTTGACTACATAGATATATAGGTATGAATTCTGATTTTTTTTCTGTCAAGTTCTAGAAATAGCAAATTAAGTATATTTCACTAGTGTAGGGTTGCTGCTGAGTAGTTCATTTGTCTGTCAGAAATCACATCTGGAAACTTTTCCCCCCTTTGAGGAAGACATCCATATCTATACATGGATATGATAAAGTACTTCCAACTCTGGGAATACAAGGGTATTTTTTGTAACCAAAGTTTAAGACTAGCTAGGAATAGAATTTTCTGAAAGTTTTAAACATTAACTAAAATCTTTTAACTAATATCTCACTTCTTAAGACCCAGCCTTATGAGCCAATTCTTAGTAATGTCTTCATTGGTGGAGTATGGTACTCAAGTGAGAAATTTTAAAACTCTGTCTGGGAAAGACTCAACATGGAAACTGTGGGTCATTAGACTCCTAACTGTTCACTTAGCAGTAAAGTGAAGCCTAAGTGGTTAATGGCACTATTTAGAAAATTTTAAGAGTCTGAAAGGAAAATGCATTGGTTTGGCTTCTCTTCAGGTGGATGCTTTGTCCAATTTAATGTGACAAATTTTGTTCTAATGGTAAGAACTAAAAGATCTACTTTACTTTGCCTCATCATGGATGTCTATGGAAAATTGCAGGTATATGTGGGTTTTTTTTCTGTTTTCCATCTCAAAGGGGTTAGCAATTTTTTTTTTACTGTATGCTTTTTTGTGTGTGTCAGTCTACTAAAGTTGATGGACTCCTCCATAAAATGTATTTTTTTAAGTCAAAGGAAGTGCTAAATTTCAGTTAGATGTTAGTGAAAATAAGGAAATATATTTCCCCCAATGAGCTCATGAACCTACTTAAATCTATTCATAAACCCTTTGTAGGCCAGCCAGTTAATCCCAATTTAAGAATCCCGAGTATAGGGCACTCTACAAGGGGTCAAGAAGATCTGGGTTTCAGTCCTGTTTTAGATGGTAGCTGTGTGTCGCTGGGCAAGTAAGCCACTTATCCTCTCTGTCTCAGTTTCCTCATATGTAAAATGAGAAGATTGAATTTGTTGACTTCTTAGTTCTAAATCTAACATGTTGTGATTTCTTTCCTGGGAGAGAAGAGAAAGAAGTCAAGATCCATCACCCTCATCAGAGCTAATTTTTAAACAAGATTGTTTCTAAATCAATGAAACAACTCAGAATGTGGGCTATCTTGATTCAAGGGATTGTCAGTTTTCTCTTGTTCTGAGTGGTAGGTATGTGCTTATGCTCCACCGTGAACTGAGCAGCAAAGATGTAGAGAATATTTCTGCCCCAATGGGAAGGAAGCATCTGCCTGTTGTTTTCCACAGCTCCAGCTTGTGTTCCAAAAGGGCTGCAAAAGAACAGTAATAGTCCATATTAACTGAGTATTTAGAAGGGCTTTCTTCACAGTAACCCTATGAAGCCCTCCCTCTCTCAAAACAAAGTCAAGTGCAAGTCACGTCGTTATTTCTCTGATGGCATGGTCTTCTTCGGCAACAAAGGATGAACATGCACATGAAGCAGATAAGGCTTGCATTGTTATCTCATTTTACAGATGAGAGAAGTTCCATTTGCCGCAGGTCACATTGTCGGTTCCAGTAGAACCAGGATTCATGGGGCCTTTGAGCAGACGGTTGTTAGACTCATAATCTAGCTTATGTGGTAATACTATAGAAATAGATTCACTGATACTGATCCTGGACTTTAGATATATAGCTGATTCTGTATTTTTAATCATTGCAGAACATCTAACTGTGGAAAGGAATAAAGGTTATTTTGGAAGGCAGTTGACCAGGGGACAGATAATTGTTTGTCAGATCTCAGTAGAATTGTGATAAGAAACAAAAAAAAATTAATAACAAATGACAGACAGAATGATAAAAAGATAATATACATATAATTTTATGTATATTGTATAATTTTTAAAACTTTATAATTTTTAAAACACTTAAATCTCCATTATCTTTGAATATCATAGTTTCTCTGTAAGCAACACAGTTTTTATTATCTCACTTTTCAGAAAAGGAAATTGAGACATAGGGCTGTAAGTGAGAGTCAAATTCCCATTTGTTATACTGAACAATTACTTCAATAGTGAGATAAAAGGAATGTTAGGGAGTCTGGGAATACAAGGGTATTTTTTGGAACCAAAGTTTAAGACTAGCTAGGAATATAATTTTCTGAAAGCTTTTAAAGTTGGTGCCAGTCTGGCATTCTTTTAATGTATGAAGATCAGTCAGTCAGCTAGCATTAATAAGGTTTACTGTGTACAAGGTTCTGCTAAGCACTAGAGTTACAGAGAGGCAAACACTCTCCTTGTCCTCCAAGAGCTCACATCTTAACGAGAAAGACAACATGTAAATAACTGGGCACAGACAAGACATATATGGAGTTGATTGCACAGTAATGTCAGAGGGAAAGGCCCTTGCTTTTGGAGGGCTCAGAGAAGTCTTCTGCAGAAAGGAGGATTGGAATTACATCTTGGAGGAAGTCAGGGATACTGGAAGTACAGGTGAGGAGGCAGAGAATTTCAGGCATGGAGGGTGATGGGAAAGTGGGGGTAGGGAGAGAACAAACATTCTGAGTACCTACTGGGTGCCAAATATGGTGCCAAGCAGTTTAGAAATATCTCATTGGATTCTCACAATAACCCTGGGAGGGAGGTTCAGGAAGTGCAAAGACAAAAACAAGTGAACCAGAGGCTACCTCAAGCTTACGTTCACCTGGGCCCAGGATCTTGGATCTCCTGACAGGTAGGTCAGTTCAGTGCTCTTTCTGTTACAACAATACCATGTTACTTGGTTCCTTATTCTGCTCCATCCTCATTCCCTTAGAGATTTTGTTGTCATTCATCAGTTGTTTTAGTTGTTTCCAACTCTGTGTGACCTTTTTGGGGTTTTCTTGGCAAAGATACTGGAGTAATTTGTCATTTCCTTCTCCAGCTCATTTTATAGATGAGGAAACTGAGGCAAACAGGGTAAAGTGACTTACCCAGGGTCACACAGCTAGTAAATGTCTGAGGCCAGATTTGAACTCAAGTCTTCCTAATTCTGGGCACAGCTCTCTTTCTATTGTACCACCTAACTCCTCCCCTTGGAAATTATTCAAGTTAATTTTTAAATTTTAATTATTCAAGTTATTTTTATTTTAAGTGGGGAAATCAAAGCTAGAAACATTAAGTGCCTTGTTCAAGGTCACTGTTAGTTGAGCATGTTGAGTTGGTTTTTCCCCAGCTTGACATTTTATATTTTAGGAAACTGAGGCAGGCAGCAGTTTAAATGACTTACCCAGGATTACATATCGTATAAGTGACTGAGGCAGGATTTACATGTCTTCCTAACTCCAGACTTAGTACCCTGTGCCACTGAACTACCTCAAGATGGGAGGTGATGGAATGCTTTTTTTAAGGAACATCTTGTGGACCTCTGTGACTAGTTGGTAGAATGTGTGGAGGTGGAGAGCAAATATTAAGAGGACATAAGCGGTTAGATTTTTAAAAGCATCTCATGTAAAAAGGATTTTATATTTGATCCAAGAAGCAATAGGGAATCATTGGAATTTATTAAGTAGGGAGTGGGTGGGTGGGGCGAACATGGTCCAGCCTGTACTTTAGGAAAACTACTTTGGCAGCTGATTAGGGGATGAATTGAAGTGGAGATAGCTCTAGATGAAGCAGGGAAATGAATTGAAAGGCTATAAGGATAGTCTAGGTTATAAGTTAGGTGATAAGCACCTAAGCTTAGATTGATGGCAGTGAAAGAGGAGAGAAGGAGATAGAAGCATATGAGGGATGTGCCAGTAGAAATGATAAAATCTGGTGACAGATTCGATGTGGGAGGTCAGTGAGGGCATATTATCTGTTGAAGATCTGACAGACTTGATTTCCTTGCACTTAATTAATAGCAGTTAAATTAGTCCTTGTATTTTAGGCTTCTTTTGAACCATGAACCTCTCTAGAGAAAAATAAGGATCCAGAAAACAATGTGGCCTGAGGTGCCCTTTACTCTGTAGAAAGTTCCTAGGAGAAGGAGAACCAACAAAAGTATCATTTGCTTCTGACCCCTTTTTGGAAATCACATTTGATAAAGTGGGAATTGAGCCATGGCAAAGATTACCATATAAATCTACTAAAAATACTCTTTAACTCCTTCCCAGATTCTGAAATCTAGGAATCTAGGGTTTTACAGGAAACCAAATTCTCACCACAAGGCATGTTAAAGGAAAGGATTTGTGCTTCTCTGAGAATTATTTCATTCTTTCCCTCAAGTCTCATAATAGCTTTCTGAGGTCAAGACTATGGGGTTATAATTGTTCCTCATGTACAGATGAGAAAATCGAGGTTCCATAAGTGAGCCTCATGATTTTGGAACTAGCATACTTGAGCTAGTCAATATCAAAGGTAGAATTTGAACCCAAATCTTTTCCTGATTTCAAGTATACTCTTCTTTATTTTGGGCCTCTTATGAATGAACTTGGCTGTGTCTTGTCAAATGTTGCATATTGGTAGAATTCAGTTTAAATGAACCATTTATTAAACTCTACTTTGTAGCAGGTACTGGGGATACAAAGACAAAAGTGAAAACTACCGAGTTTCAAGCTGACATTCTACTGGGACTATAATCCAGGACTTCCTTGACAGTTGGTGCTCTCTCTATTATAGTGAAATTTCTTGGTTCACTAGTCCTACCTCATGCCTCTTCCCCTTAGAGATTATCTGAGTCAAATACCTCATTTTATAAGTGGGGAAAGAAATCAAAGATGGAAATGTTAAATTTCTTGCCCAAGGTCGCAGTTAATTGGGCATGTTGAGTTGTTTTCCCCCCTCTTTTCATGGGTTTCTGCTGATCCACTGGTAATATTTGTACTTTCTTGCCTTATCATCCTTACTACTAGGGGCAAATATTGTCTGACTTCCATGTTCTGCAAACCACCATTGTCCTCACCCTACCCAGTCCAAGTAGGTAAAAATATTTAAAACTTTTTTTTTAATGTGCTAGTTGAACTAGAGGAAGACAAGAAACTGTGAAAAAATAACATCTTGGAAAGCATTTGATATCCCCTCTGCCCCTCAATGGAGAGGTCTAATTGCTCAAAAACCTATTAACTCAATATTCCACTTCAATTTTAGGGTTTCTGGAAATTCTATGAATTAGATACATGTCTTCAAGTAAGTTTCTACATTTAAAAATACAGATACTTCTGAGATGGTTAAAAGGAATATCATTAGAATAGATTAATTTGATCAATTTCCTTTTTGGCTAATTAACACAGATCTCTGAACATTTGTGCTAAATAATAAGACCTATAACTGGTTGGTTAGAAGAGGATAGGGGAAACTGAAGGTAATTTGAAAAATGGAGAAGTTGAATGTTAGGGGACACCTACATGGGATTCCATATTCCATGGCTAAGGCAAGAGGGATCAGGGAAAGATAAGGAAGGAAGCAAACAAACCTACCATGTGCTAGGCACTACTCTAAGCACTTTACAAATACTAAATTTATAAATATAATCTTATAAATAAATATTATCTTGTTTGATTCTCCCCCAAATCTTGATGATGATTATCCCCATTTTACAATGGAAAAAGCAGAGACAGAAAGGAGAAGTGACTTAGCTAGGGTCACACAGCTAGTCTGAGGTCAAATTTGAACTGAGGTCTTCCTGACTGCAGATCCAAACTTCTCTCCACTGCTCCTCTACCTACTTGGCTCTGGGTTATAACTTAGAAAGAGATATAGAAAGAGCACTAAAGCAATTATTTCTGACTGTGATTGCTACCTTCTTCCAACAGATCCTTCCTTTCTTCCATCCCCTTCCTCCCTTTGGTGAGTTCCTGAGTCCTTCCCAGAATTTTCATCTTGAAGAACGGCCCAGACCACATTTTTCACTTCTCATTCCTCTCTTGGTTTTCCTCCCAACTCTCCAGACTTCACCCCCAAATTCCCTTCCTCCCCACCACCTTTTCAACTCCTTCTATGTATTATCTTCCCCCATTAAAATGTAAGCAACTTGAGGTCAAAGACTGTCTTTCTTTTTGGTTATAATTTCATTTTCAGTTCTTAGAACAGTGCCCAGCACATAGTAAGCACTCAATACATTCTTCTTGATCTAATTGGATCTGCTGCAGTAGATTTTATGTATGATATTCCCAAATAAATTGGACCTTTGTACAATTGAATGACCTGCCCTATCAGAAACTCACTAAATCTCTCTCTTTCTCTTAAAAAAACATTTACAAGGAACACTAATGATAGGCCTGTGACATTCAGTTTGTCTTTGCTGTGTGCAGCTGTATGTGTTTCAGGGTAAAGGATGAAATGCTCAGTCATGTAAACGATACTTGCTGCTTTTATGAATACTAGGTACATGATCTTTCTTTTTATTTGGGACGGTGACTCTGGCAATGTCCATGAACTCCTCAGATTGTTTCTTTAAATTCTTGGAGTGAGATGCATAGGATTACAAATGAAATCAACTCTATTGAAATACAGTTATCGAGAAACAAATTTATGCATCCCAGGCTAAGCACCTCTGGCTTTGAGAAAGAAGGTCACAGAATCATAAGCCTATCAGCAATGTACCTGGACAGCTAGTCCAACCTATTTCTGAGAAGGAATTCCCTCTATAGCCTGACTGTGAAGGGAGTATCTATCTGGTCTTTGCTTTAAGACCTTTGATGAGGGGGAGCCTACTCCCTCCTCTGAGAGACAACTCATTCCAACCATATCTCTTGTTGTTACAGGATTTTTCTTTCCTTCGAGTCTCAATTTGCCTCTTGGCACCTTCCACCCACTGTTCCAATTTCTGCCCCCTGGGCCAAAGTGTTCCTCTACTTGACATCTCTCCAAATATTTTAAAATGCAGATCATATCCCCAAGACCTGTAACCTCTCTGAGTTTCAGTTTATTTCTCATCAAATTAGAATAATCAAAGTTGTACTATATCATTGAACTGTTGTCTAGATCAAATGATCTTTTACTAATGATGAAGAACTCTACATGTTGGTTATTATTAATTCTGTCCTGGGCCTGTGATTTCATTGTTACAGGGAACTCCCTATGACAGTACTCACAGAACTTGTATCCCTCCTTCTAAGCACAGTGCTTGGCGTATAGTAGGTGCTTAATAAATACTTGTTGATTGAACCAAGGCAGATCATTGAGCAACCACTCTGCAGTTTGGTCTTAGAAAATGTTAAGTTGCTTGTCTCAGGTCTCTTATATCAGAAGCAGGGTTCAACGCCAGGACTCACTCTCTTTCCATTCTTATTATTAGGTTTTTTAGGATAGAATCTGATTAGTATGGGATTAGTCATATAAGTAAGATTTGCACTCTGCCTTCATGGAAATATAAACCAAAGAGCAGGATCTAACCAGGAGAAATCATGGAAAAGCATACTTGGTTAAAGTTTCTTGCCTCCACTAAAAGACACATCTGTAATTTGGAAATTTGATTTGGAGACCCATAATTGTAGGGTGACTTGAATTTAAAACTTACAGGATTTTGAGCTGGAAGGGACCTCAAAGATCTAACCACCTTGTAATACAGGGGAGGAAACTTAGACGCAGGGAGGTTGTGACTTGCCTAGCTTGACAAAGGTAGACCTTGGATTTAAACCAGGATCTCAGACTCTAAATACAATTCTTTTCACGACTGTAGCACAGCGTTCTCCCCCTCACCGATACCAACCCTCGAAACAAAGCAGAGATCACAGGGGTTATCGAAGGTAAATATTGGACCAAATTTTCCTACATTGTCCTTCATTTCTGCTTGTCTCTGAGGTACTTTTCAACTGAGGTCATCACACAGTAGTATTACATCATGTGTTTTTACACATGACCATTTACATCAGATTCTTGCAAACAAGGAGTGTAAGGTCTTGGATGCAAAATGGATGCATTCACATCCTCTACTATCAGCCTTCACTTTTCTGAGTCAAATAATGTAAAGTATAAGTAGGGTGACATGAGAATTGAGCTGGACAGTTTGTCCAGGATGATTTTCCTGCTGCCTTCAGAAACACTCATTGTGGTGTTCCTTCTCCTTCCAAATTTTTATTTGGGTAGTGAGTGACACCAACCCCATCCATCAGAAGACTGAAAAGATTCAACTCATTCACTGTGGAGGTCTTTCACTGTGGCCAAACCACAGAAGAATAATAGGCATTCGGGCTGAAATGGATCTTTGAGGTCATCTACCCCAATCTCTTCATTTTTCTGATGAAATATCTGAGGTGCAGGGAGATGAATTGACTTGTGTATGATCACACAGGTATTGAGTAAAGGAGCAGTGATTCATACCAACATCTCATGATTACTGATCCAGGTTTCTTCCTACTGTAGCCTATTGCCTTTTGATGATGCCTTTTAATACAAGCTCATTCACAATGGTTGGAACTCATCACAATTTAGTCACACAAATATCTGAACAGCTTCAAGAGCTCTTAGTGCCCCAGCTCTGCTACTTGACTACGGGTGTGATTTAGGTGGGTTATTTATTATTTAACCTCTTTGCCTTCAATTTCCTCAGGTATAAAATGACTCAATGACCTGATGTCCCCTCTAGTTCTAATAAATGATCCTCCAATCCTCCATTAACAATCCTAGAAGCTCAACACAATGACAAGATTCTCCATTCAATGAGCTGACAGAAATACTTAAGCTTTTCCAGCACATATTATAGGCCCCTATGGAGGGACTGCACAGCTGCAATGTATTAACCTCTTAAGCTTAATTTGAGAAGTTCTCTGCTGTCCTTTCATTCCTCTTTGTGGTGAAGGGTTAGGAGCCCCACCAGCTGCAGCTGAAAGCAACCTGACCACATATTTAGATACAGTCAGACCATAAAACATTATTACCAAGGCAAAGGGATAGGATCTTCCTACAGTACGCCCTCTCACAAATCCTAGGCTGCCATTTTGAGGCTTAATTTCCTCTTACATATAAATTTAAATAAATATCAGTTAATATTTATTTGATGCTGATGTCCCCTGGATAAAGTGGTGTATTGAAAGGATTGGGGTGGCAAGGAGACTCAGTGGATAGAGTGCTGGGCCTGGAGTCAGGAAGACTCATCTTGTTGGGTTCAAATCTGGCCTCAAATACTTATTATTAACTGTGACCCTGGACAAGTCACAACTCTGCCGTAATTCCCTCAACTGTGAGAAGGATAATGGCAACCCACACTCCTATCTTTGTCAAGAAAAGCCCCAAATGGATCACAAATTGTTGAAAATGACTAATGGCAACATCCAGAATAGTAAGCGTATGCAGAGAATACGGAGTATAAAAAATAGGGATTCAAGTCTTGCTTCAGACACTAGCTGTGTGACTCTGGGAAAGTCATTTCATCACTCCCAGTCTCCATTTCTTTGTCTGTAAAATGAAGAAATCAGATTCTTTGCCCCCTAAGTTCACCTTCAGCTCTAAATCTGTGATCTTATGATTTATCCTTGACTGTCACATCTTTGTCCAGCAAAAGCCCCATCACACTAGGCTTTGACTTCTCTGATAGTCTAAATTTGGGTCTTTCCAAGTTATTTTTTCACTCAGAGCATCATTTTATTCCTTGAACATTAGATCAAAGGTCACAAACCCATAAACCTAGACAGCTGGGACATTTTGATTTTGTTTGTTTGCTTTTCTTTTTGTAAAGTTTCTTTGTTTCCCAGGAGTATTTATAATGCTGCTTGTGTTGTAGCTGAAACTATGGAATTAAGGTAAATTGAATTCAGTTCTCCTTTTGTTTGGAGTGGTATGGGATATTAATGCATGATGCTAAATTATAGAGAGGGATATGTAACTATAAGAGCAAAATATAGCACAATACATACAATCACCTCAGCTATTGTCTCTATGAAAAGAGGAGAATATTAAAAAAGGCATAATCCAAAGTGATTGATGTTTAGCTTTGGAAGGTAGCCAGAGAGAATGTAGTAGCATTGCCAGTACTCCATGCCCAGCCTATGCACCTCCTCTTTGCCTGTACTCTCTTTGTGTATGTGTAGGGATACAGTCGGCTGCTGCACCCCGTACTGATTAACTGAGGTGTTGGTATTTATGCTTCTTACTTGTATTGAACATTTTACAGTCTGTCATGCAAATAAGTCTTAGTTTAAAAATCCTTGTTAATGGTGGCTGTCAAGGTGTTTCATAGCTAGGTTGTGCTGAGGCAATTGATATTAAGGCAGAATTTAAGAGCATAGTGATTCCTTTCAAAAGTGACTTTGAAAAAATTAAAATGAAATTTTGTTTGAGGGATGTTAGCGATCCTTTTTTTAAGAATTTAAGGAGGAAGGAGGAGCCTCCCATAATCAGTAGTCACTGGAGGTAGCTGAACAATTCATTTATGATAACATTACAGCAAAGCTTTTGGAATAAGAGGATGGAATAATTGAACACTGGCTTAGAGGAGACAGCATCGAACAGTGTCTGGGACAGATGTCATGCATCAAACCTTTGATCAGCATATGACACAGGAAATCCTGAGTCATAGGTCATATATAAGTATTCCACACTCTCTGGTGAGGGTTTAGCCCTCACTACTCCTTTAGAATTAAAATAGCTACTCAGACAACTCAGATCTTGAGACTATCTTTGCCTAAAGTAGCCAGATCACTGAAATAAGTATGTGAGTTATTTAAGATAACTGGGTAATTGTCTCAGTTCATGATTTTATCTTAAATAAAAATAATCTGACTTTAACTATATTCTAAAGTTCTTTTCCCTCTGGAATAATGTCAATGATAACTTGTTGACACAGTACAATGAATGCTGAACTTGAAGTTAGGAAGTCCTGAGTTCAAATTCTCCTTTAGATACTTAGTTGCTATGGGGGCCTGGATAAGTCACTGATCCTCTGTCATGTCTAACATCTTCATTTGCAACATGGAGATAATATGATATTATGTTATATATGTAACATATATAACATATATGTTATTACCTCATGAAGTTGTGTACCTCAGAAGAGATGAAGTATATAAAGTTCTTTAAAGGTTCATATAGTAAAACAGTCCAATATGTAAAATATTCCAGTTGTTATGTTTTTCAAAATTAAGACACCAAAATCTCATTTAATGAAAATTTTCCTTTCCATCACTAGTTAGGTAAATTATTTCTAGGCTTTTAGATTCTTACAATGGCATGCGAACATGCTTTCTCTTATACTAAACACACCTGGAAATTCTAATATAATTCATAAAACAAAACAAGTAATACCATTTTACATTTGAATGGTGCTTTTATGTTTTCCAAAATTCTTTCATCTGTTAGTTCATTTTATCCTCACTAATAACCTTGGGAGTTGTGTGTATAGGGTGGATATTTTTAGTCACTTCATGACTTTTGTTCTGTTTTCTTGTCTTTTATCTGTAAAAGTAGGGGCAGATGATCTGAAATTTGTCTTCCATATCTGAATCATAGATTCCTATGATTTCTAGTCTGTTTGATGAGGAAACTGAAGTACAGAGCTAGTAAACGGCTTGCCCAGTTTCATAGGCAGTGTCATATCTAGAAATGAATCCTAAGTCTAGTTCTGCTTTCATCATATCCCTTCTTCCATTCCATAGTTTTCCTATTTTATGTGGGGCAGCTAGGTGGTATAGTGGATAGGGCACCTGGCCTGAAGTCGGAAAGAATCACTTTCCTGGGTCCAAATCTGACTTCAGATGCTGACTAGCTTGGTGACCTTGACAAGTCTCTTAAGCCTGTTTAGTTCAGTTTCTCATCTATAAAATAAACTGGAGAAGGAAATGGCAAGCCTAGCCAGTATTTTTGCCAAGAAAACCCCACAGGGGATCATGAAGAGTGAGACGTGACTGAACAACAAAGACAAATATTTTATTCAGACACGTACAGACATGGAGGGGCAATGTGGCGTATCAGGTAGACCTGCATTCAAATCCTACCTCTGACGAATGTCTGTGCTAATAGTTAAATCCCTAACATCTTAGTTCTTCAGGTAAGCCTCTGAGGCTATAAATTATGAGTCCGGTTCCCATCTGTATCGATGGATTGCGTTTTCACAATGAGAATTTCTCATGCCAAGGGAATTTCAACTCTTATCTTTTATGTTGGTGATGCTCCAATGTGCAGATCTACTTTTGGTCTCTGTCAATGAGTGTCATCCTTTTGTCTTGTGTTTGGTCACATCTCAAACCAGACATCTCTCCTTCTCAAATCTTTAAAATTTTTGAATTATGATATTAGTAGGTCACATCAGTGTAGACCATACACAGTTATCTCATTTTGGTCCTCACAACTTTGTGTTACCATTTTATAGATGAGAAAACTGAGTTTCAGGGAAATCAAGTTCAAGGTCAGAGAGCAAATTAGTGACAGAATTTTGACTCTGGGGGAGTAGTGTGTTTTTTTTTTTTGCTTTACTTTGTATTCTCCAAATGATTACAATAATTTAAAAAATTCATTCAAAAATATTAATTGGATGAATAATTCTAATCAATACCAATGTCCTGAAAGAAGCTAATGACTGAGTTAAAACATGTGTGGAAAATGTAGCAGAAAATGTGTGAATAGCAGCTTCTGAAAAATGTGATTAATACTCTGGTTCTACCCCCCCTGAAATGTAAATTTATAGAGATTTGAAATTATGTTAGTTTTGGAACATTAATCACACTCAAGTCTAAAGTGCATGCTTTAGATCCTCCAGATTTTTTTGCATCATTACATTCTGTGTTCATGAACCGTTGTGGCCAGTACATCAGTAAGTTCAGCATTTATTTGGAAAATGCTTCCAGATAGTCTAGCTAGAAACCTCCTGTTTAGAAAATGGTCAATTTATAGCAGGGAACTGAGAAGGAAATGAACTAAAAAATATGGGATACATTAAACTCTGCTGTCCAGCAAGGTCTTATATCTTCTTAGACCTTGATTTGACTTACTGTAGAGTCAGAGAATTACCTGTATTTTGGTATAGACAGACCATTACCTCTTATAAAATTGGTCTGCTTTTCGACTTCATCTTTTTGTAAAATAGTAGCTTCTCAGATAGAGCCCTAAAATCCTCCCCTCCTTCCCCCATACTTTCCCAAACTTTTACTTATTCTTTCAAAATCTAGATAGAGAATGCTGCTATCCTTTGGGTAGGTATCACTGGGAATAACCAACTCTTCTATTTCTTGTTCACGATTTATTTTTAGTCAGGATTTTACCATCACCAAGAGAGTGTGAACATTTTTGAAAACCTTAGTCAACCGTATTATATCTTATTTTTCCATCAAAATGTGAATCATGGAACTCGAGTATCTTTGCAAGAAAACCCTCTAAGGGGTCACAAAATGCTGAACATGACTGAAAAATGACAAAACAATACTTTATTTTAGTCTTTTTCCTACTGGATGATACTCATATTAGAAGCAGTATTTGTTTTCCTTGTCTGTAAACTACTTCATCATCAAAATAAATGAAAAAAAAAAAAACCCGCCTTAAGTCATGATTTACTCTATAAATTCTAACAGTTCTGTTACCACCCACTTTTTCTCCTTTCTGCTCTTCCCAATCTATATGATTCTAGTATTTAGAGTTGAAACAGATCTTAGAAATCATAGATTTGTAGATTTCAATTTGGAAAGAGACCTTAGCTGTCATGTAGTCTACTTACTTGCTCATCTTACAGATGAGAAAACTGAGACCCGGAACAGAAATGACTTCCTAAGATCAGCTAACTAAAAAGTGATATCACTGGGACCCAAATAAAGGTCATCTGACATATGCTTTCTAAAATGACCATATTTTCTATCCCACTATCTCATTTTTCAAAGGAGAATCTATGGACCAGAAAGGGTAAAGAGTTGACCCAAAGTCACTCAGCTAGCAAATGGTAGAGCAGGAATTTGAACTACTTTCCATAGAGAAGATCATGAATTTTATAATGTCACTTACCTGGGCTTTAAGAATCTAGTCTGATTCCTGTGATTTATTTTGGGGTATGATAGCATGATATGAAAGTAAGGCTTTTAGATGCCAATCTTCCTTATGCCCAGCCACACTCAAACTCATAAGACAGTGATGGCACAAGATCCAGTGGAACTTTATGGTGATGGTCTTTTAAAATGCTTTTAATTGGATTTCATTCATTTCTGTGACATTTGCACTACTCTGTGAATTTGTTTTCCCAATTCTTTTCAAATTTAACTAATCAAATGGGAGTTGTAGCATTGAAATTATATACCAGCTTATTTTTATTTGAGACGATTTATTCCCAAAGCTAGTTTTGAAAGTAACGTTATGCAGTCATCCATGAGATGCAACTTAGGGCTGTTCATGAAACTGGCTCAAAAATAATGCCACCATGTTTTGGCTATGCTGTCTACCCCTACTCTAATAACGTGAGTGTTGTGGAATTATATTAATAACTTCTACATATATATTGCCTTCAAATATTATCTCCTTTGGTCTTCAGAACAACTGTGAGAGATAGGTATTGTTACCTCTTCCATTTTACAGTTGAGGAAACTGAGGCAAAAAGAAGGTAAACAATTCTTTCAAGGTTATGAAAGTATTGGAGCAGAATCAAACCTATATCATCTAAGTCTCCATTGACCATGTGGTCAATCCAACTTCCTTATTTTTTGAAGAAAGAAACTATCCCACTTTGCTGCCAGTAACCTCCTTGTCTTAACTGAAAATGAGTCTTTCACATTTCCTACAAACATCATGGGACAGTAATTGAACAATTAGAAATGGAGAAAAAACTACCGGGACAGAGAGGAATCTAGTGACCTGGTAAATGAGCTGGAAATGAATATACCTGATTAGATTTTTTATCTCACTTAACTGGGGTTGAATTTTACCTGGATTATTGTTCTTTTAGAAGTGCTGGTTTTGCATTCTGTAGACACAAATGAATGCCCTCAGCTGATTTAACAGAATGCTCATTTAATTACCATATGTAATTGGTATTTTGTTGCTTTTGTGAACGTTTCTTGCCCAGTCGTAGTACATTCTCAGCTCATTGATAATAGGCATGGAACAGGGGCAAAGTAGTTAAGGGGACAAAAAAAGGATAATTTGAGGTTTAGTTTACTGTGAATACTTGATGTTCTTGAAATGTTGCCAAGTTTCATTTATGGGAAAAGAATGAAAATGATCTAAAGGGAGAATATTTTCCCATAGAACAAAGTACCTGGAGTTTTGTGGGAGATGTTGAAAGGCATTGTAGTGTGTACTGGGAAATTTGGTTATGAGGCTGGAAAAAGTGAGATAGAAACATATTATATATAATATATAAAACTTTCTCCAGCTATATATGTATATACACATGTATGCATATAGATATGTACAGTATGTGTATATATGTATGTATTTAAAACATTCTTATATGAATTTAATATATGACATAAATACCCATGTAAATATTTACATATACATACATACAGTTGTATGAATATGCATATATAAATGTATTCATAATTTTAAAAATATTTTATATTTAATGTAAAATATATAAAACACTCAAATATATTTACATACACACATATATATGTATATGTTGATGCATGTGCATGTATATTAAAAGAAAACACTTTTCACCTCAGATAAGAATCCTAAAATTTAATAAGATTTACCATTTTCATATATTTTCTTAGATCTTAAGAGGAAATTTTAAAATGCTTCCTGGAGTAGAAGAAAGCCTTGGATAGAATCCAGAACCTGAATTCTAGTTGTAGCTCAGGCACTAACCCGTCCTGTGACTTTGGGCTGGTTATTGAACTTCCTTGGTCTTTCATTTCCTTAGCTATAAAATGGAGGGGCTAGGCTAGATGATCTCCAAATGTCATTCTAGTTTCCAAAATGCTATGTTCTTTATAATCTATGATCTTTTCAAATTTGTGAAATGTAAGGATGGGTGGGGAATACAAAAATTTGCCCTAACTTTTGACTAGGGGCCTGGTGGGATATTTGTATATGTCAAGCAAGCCAAAAGTCTGTAAAGAACAAATATAGGTCAATGTACACAGTAGGATAGGAGTAGAGACCAGACCTATGATTTCATTGTTGTAGGGAAATCTCTGGCAAGGAAATTCTCCCCATAGATGCAGTTCACAACCTTCTCAGCATCTTTCTAGTCTAAGAGAATTGCCTAGAGCAGAGGTATCAAACAAACCACATTGCTTCCACCCTATGCTTCCAAGTAAGGTAGAACCAGATTAAAATGAAATTGGGAAATATATTTTAAAAATAAAAATGCAATAAAGCATGGATAATACTAATATGTGGTTTTCTAAGTAAATTTGCTGCTGGCAAGAACCCTTAATGTATGATTTAGTGGCATCTGTTTCCATCTGAGTTTGACACCACTCACTGACCTAGAACATTGACAGGTGTAGCATCCTTGCCTGAAAACAGCCAGTATGTGTCAGAGGTGGCCAGCTCTCTATCCACTACACCAAGCTGTTACATAGTAATGCAATCTAAAATAATGGAGACAAGACAGTAGGATGGCATAGAGTATTTGTAATCTGTCATAGATTTACCAGGGCATAGAAAATTTCAGAGTTAAAAACATGCAAAAAGGAATGGGAAGGGTTGCCCCTTCAACAGTGTACCCTAAGAACCACCCAGCCTTCCCATCTACCCTACAGAGGAACCCTCCTTTATACATTTTCTTCACAAATTAGAATGAGTTCCTTGAAAACAGAAATTTTTGCAATTTTTATTCCCAGCACTTAGCATACTATAGTTGACCCATAACCAGAATTTGATAAATGCTTTTTCATTCATTTATACTCCCCCTTTTCTATTCTCCCTCCTCTCCATGTGCTTCCTTCCCCCACTTCCACTCCCCATTTTCCATAGCTGGTTTGCCAGTAATACGTCATCAGTTCTGTTGGGACAATACTATCTGTTAGATGGTATTTGGATTGTACAAAGAGCCAACTTATTGTTAGTCTTTGGGAGGTAGAGGTGGGAAGGGATGATGCAACATCTTAATGTAATTACCAAATATTTTAATTTATTTTTCCCAAATAAAGACCATCAGTAGTTCTTGTCTGGGAGTCAGTTGACAGGTTTTATTTTAAAAAAATCTGGGGTGGGGGAGTAGTAGTGTTTGAAGCTTGCGCTGTCATTCTTCTGCCTTGTCCCTAAGGCATATTAGCTGTCTAAGAAGTCTTGACCTTCATAATGAGTTGTGAATGTCTTCCAGATCGTTATGGACCAGCTCTTCTTTTCTGTGATTATGTTCTCGTATCATAGATCATTAGCTTTATCGAGGAGGGTCAGAATTCATCTGCTTAAGAGCTACTTTTTGAATGTTTTTTTCTTAACTTGCTTACATGACAGCTAAATACACAGAAAACACCCAGAGGCTTTGCAGCCTGATTTTATTGCCTTTTATCTCTCATTGTTATTATTTTCGTCTTCCTAATTCCTTTTCCTAGGCCCATCAGCCTCCCTTTGCTGAGTAGATAAAGTTGGCTAGTATAGTGTCCCAGCTCAGGCTTTTTATGATTGTGCTTATTATTTGATATGACCCCATTTGTAACTCTGGTGATTTTCTTTTTCACTTACGACCAGAGGTCTTTTGAAAATTTCCATTTTAATGGGGAAAATAGTTTTTGGTAACCTGTTCTGACTCTCTAGTTTTGATCCTGTTCTGGTGGAATGGACAATATCCTTAATTTCTATCTGTAAAAGAGCTGCTGCTTTCTTTGCCCTCTGTATGCACTGCTCCACTGAGTCTGGATTCCAAGTCTGTATGGGGTGAGTTGGCTAGAAACCATGTGTATTCTACAAGTCCAAAGGTAAGCCTAGAGTGGAATAACTTATGCCATTATTATTTTAATTGCTTTCTCTAGTTCAAGCTATCCTACTAAAAGACTAAATTTTTCTCTCTTAGGGCAGCTCCTATTTGAAGTCTTTGGGAATTGCAATGGAGTGTTTCTGGTAGAATGGAACTCCTCATTATCACTTCAAAGAGAATACTTTTATTTATGCATGGCTATCTTGTGCACTGTTGGCTTTTATTATGTGCAGTCTTCTTATTTTCCTCCTTAATTGTTCTTCTGCCCCTGGACCCAGACTTGGTTATTAAACACTCATCTGGAAATACCCATAGCAATATAATGGTCCTATGTTCTGAGAGGTAAGAGGTAAGAGAAAAGGATGGCATAAGTTGAATGCTTTGTCCAAGAGTCTATCTCTCCCTCCAGTTGTTAAATAGCAACACTTTCCTTCTCTTAATTTTTTTCCCCAATCTGTGGTCCTTACAGCTCAAGGAGATCTCTCTCACACACCCAAACTTTATTGAACACTTATATGTATTCAAAGACTATACACACTTTTGCCAGATTCCTTCTTTGGCAGGCTACTGATCTTTCCCAATGGTCCTTCACTACAATAGATTGCCTTTTTACTCCTGGAATCAAAGTGTGGTCCAAATAGAAAATGGTTATCTCTGACTAATTCTTTAATTTTTTTTTTTGATTAGTCTGTCAGATAAGAGAAAAAGACTGCTGTACAAAAAAAGGTATAATTTTATCCTTTTCTTAAATGGGAGATTGGAAGTTTTCTTCCAGCTGTTGAAAATTATAGTACATCAGGCAGAAAAAATGTCATTGATTCAGAAATAAATTCAGGAACGATCAGGATAAAATGAGACTTAGATTTCCTTCCTCCTAGATATTGCTCTTCCTTTCCATTGTAACCTCTTCTAGTATAGGGACCATCTACTACCATTTTTCTTCCTTCTTCCCCTAATTGAGGCCTTTTATACTCTGAGGACGTTCCATCAATTTTGACTGGCTGAATGACTCTCACCTTAACATCCACAGGCAACAGACCCCCTGGAGGAATAATGCTACTTAACTTTATATAAGACAATTTGGAGAACATCTCACTTCTGAATAATGCGGTCAGATCACTTGCTCTTGCCCCAGAAAAGAAACCTAGAAGGAGTCTCAGGTGGCTACCTTCATTCAAGGGTTAACTGGTGCCTTATCTTGCTTATCTTTGGAAAGGAAACAATATTTAAGATTGAGTCATCAGGGCCATCTGTTTTGGAGTGTGCAGCTGCTATCCCTTCAATTGTGACTCCTATAATCTATTCATTCCAGGGTGCATTGGTACATCTGCATTATCATTATTACTGCAAGTTGTTTTGGAAAGACAGCCCTATCTATATGCAGACCCTCTCTTTTCAACCCAATTATGAAAGACATCTGCCTTCTTAGGCAGCTTACCCTTTTAAAAGATCACCTTCTGTGCCTTAAAAGTGCATCACACTGAACTCGGCTTTGATCAGACAAAGGTCTGACTCTCCCACCCTGAAATAAATAAATTCCCCTCCCCCATGATTTTGTTTATCTAATTTGGGTGTGGGAGTGAGATTGGATTGGGAGGACATTGCTGCTTTTCTATTCTTAATTATAATTTTCATTATATCTAATATTTTTGCTAAGGAGAGATTATTAGGGAGTGAGTTTAACCTGTTTTAACACAGTCTCTCCAACACAGTAAGCACTTAATAAATGTTTACTGCTTCCTGTCTACCTTTGAAATTTGCGTAATACTTTCATACACAAACAAAAATGGCCCCCACAATCTAAATTTACACTTTTCTTGACTGAAAGTGTGTATTTATGAAAACATGTAATCCATTAGGAGGCTGAAATGTTTTTTCAGGAGATCAGGAGATCTGGCTTCTATTTCTGATCCTGATAAAAATTATCTATGTGATCTTGTGAAAGTTCCTTTCTTTGTGTCTATGTTTCTTCATCCATAAAATTAGGATTAGGGATATAGGAATGATGGTTTCTGAACACTTATTACCACTAGTATGCTGGTACACATTCTGATCACATGTTGGGGGGAATTGGAAGTATAACATATTTTTAAGCTTAATCTCTATCATTAACATATTCATGTTCACTTTCTTAAATCTAGGCAGTCCACAAGACAATAAACCAAGACTAGATTTGTAGCTTGGAGAATTTCTGAAGTGTCAGTGCTTAACACTGAAAATTTAGCAGTCTGGGAGCCTTTGAGCCAGCTCTGCAACAATTATTAAGTTCTGTGACTCTGTGACTCTAGGTATTGCCCTTAGACCACAGAACAAGCCACATGTCCTGTTTGGGCTCATTACCGCATAATTTCAATTGTCTTCAAGCATAAAGTCACCATTATTCATCATCTAGATACCCCCAAATGATCTAACGATGGTAGACATACCACTTGTAGTTCTTCTCAAATAGTAGAACCACATTTAATTATAAGCAGTGGTATAAGAGGAAGACCTGAGATGAAGAATCAGAAGATGACGGTGTGAATTTAATTCTATCTCTAACAGCTGGGTGATGCTGTGCGACTCATTTTACTTCTTGAGTCATTATCCTCTTCAGTTAAATGAAGGAGTTGGATTAAGTAATGATCTAAGTTCCCTTCTGGCTCTAAGATTATATAAGTTGGAGATCCAAGCAATTTATTAAAATTAAAATTAAAAGCACTAGTACAAAAACCTTAGTAAACCTAAATTGAAAATAATAATGTCCATATTGACTCTAATTCTTTCAGTTCTTCATTGGATTTGTGAGCTCACCAATATGGATAATGCCTCTGTCACTGCATCCCATCTGATTTTCCATTTTCTGTGAATCTTCCACATGCTGAGATCTCCCTCAGGGGTACTCATAAGTACCCCTATAGTTCCCAGACTGTTCATTTTTTCCCTGCTTACTCTTGCTACCTGACCGGCCCCACTTCCTTTTTCTGGCTATACATTTCCTGAATCACGCTAACAATTAATATCCATAACACAAAGACTTTGGAAAATACAACATACACTTTGAATTCAATAGTTGGGTTTTAAATAGTTACTGGAAATAGATGAGTATTGAGAGACCTTGTGGTAGAATGGGAAGAATTTTGGATTTAAGTTTTGAAAGACCTGAATTCCAATTCCACTTTTAACTCTAAAATCCTATGGTTCTAGGCTTCCCCCCCAACCCTTCTCCGTTTCTCTGTGTTATTCAGAGGAGGAAATAATCAGCAATTCAATGGAGAAGCATTCATTCTTTCTGCACATTGAAACCATTGATTTTTGAAGTCTTTTGAGTTATCTTTGGAACTGATTATTATGTGACTCAGAAAATGATGGCGATACCTGGCTCTATTTGGGTACAAATTGTGTGATTGTATAAAAGTGAACCAAAGTATATTACTATATCTGATAGCATATTCCATCAAAGAGAATATTCAGAAGATTCCATTGTCTCTACCACCTTTCAGTATCAGAGAAGCAATCACAGGACCAGAGGTCAGCTCTGCAATGGAATGGAATTATTCTATTGTACTTGACTACAGTTAGACCTAATCCTCAAGCTTTGGAGACAATTCTTGTCTTCTGTAAGGGGTTACCATAGATAATATTTATAATCACTTCATTTCTTTAGAGAAAAAGACTGACAATATGGGATTTAAAACCTTGGGGAGAGATGGGGTAAAGTGTGAACAGTCAGAGATACTGAAGATAAGTCTTGTAGAGAAGGAGATGAGAAAGACATCTAGATTTGAATTCAGAAGATTTGCATTCAAAATCTGCCTCTATTTCCTAATTCCCTTCATCTGATATACTTCACCTATAAAATGAAAAGATTGGTCTAGTTGATCTCTAAGGGGTTTTCCAGCTCCAAATTCCTATGATCCTTTGAACTCTACTTCTACCATTTAGTGGTGGGGTCATGAGGCCCTCATGGCCTCAAGGACAGGTTCCCTGAAAGACCTGTGCCTTTCCACCCCTCTAAAAAAATGGAGATGACAATATTTTTATTGCTGAATTCAACAAGGCTGTTGCCAGAAAAGGGTTTCTTGTTAAATGGTAAAGTTGTATAAATGTGAGCTATTATTAATTCAAAGTAGAGAATTGTTTAATTATCTTATTTTGCAGTAGCATAGAAAACTAATTAGGGAGTTTTTCAGCCTGCCTCATCTGAATTGATCATCCAGCCAAGGTCCTAAGTCGCTCAGCATAAAGTTAGTGTTCCATTAACCTTTATTTAGGTGATCTCCGCTCGAGCTCTGGAAACTAAATCACCCTTTAAACAGCCAGATCAGATGGTAGCAAACTGAGAAGTTTTACTTACATCTATTAAGGAGCAATTACGTTGAAAAGGAGTAAAAAGATAGTAATACCTTCCTTCTGTGCCACTCACTTTTATGAAACTAAAAAAAAATTGCTAACATAGATTCCAAAAAACTGGTAATGTTGTTTTATTGGGTTATATAGTTTAGATGTTACACAAGTAAATGGTTTCGTTCTTTTAGTAAACAGTTCTAAAGAGTTTTAGTTGTCTTTGGTAATGAAGTACTTACATATTCCTTTGGGGAATAGTATTACCCCATTTTTCCCTCTTTGTCTTAGATCTCTGATATTTCCTTAACAGATTTGTTGTCTTGGTTGAAATTTCAGCTGGCTTGCATTATCTGTCCACCTATTTCAAACTAAGACCGATTTTTGGCTTTGCATTGCTTCATACTGTTAGGTAAACAGGCCAACATCATTACATTTTTTTATTTCAGTCCTGGAAGTAGATCTGGTATTCTGTGAGTTATAAAATAAAACAGACACAAACCCCAAATCCAAACAGTTCAAGCATGAAGCCACAGAAGGAGAAGGTGATTTAAAAGAGGTGTGAGATTAGGAACTTACTTGGACTGCCTGACTTTTTAGTCTTTCATTCTCTCCTTTGCTCAAGTAGAAGAGAGAGAGGGACACTGTCCCTCTCACCATTCATGCATAGCAAAATCTCCCTAGGGATCTGAGGGAGAAAAAAGAAAAAAGAGGAAATGGTATTTTGGGTCTGGGTGAGCTAGTTTGTTTTCTAAACTCACAGTTCTTTCTCTTTAGTCTCCTCCACCCACTCTCAGTAATCCCTACCTACAGGCCTGTGATTCATGATGGCCCCTCCACTGATCATACTCTTGCCTCACCCTTGGCAGTATTTTGAAATGGATCCTAAACTCAAAACTTTCATAAATCACTGCAGGGCAAAGAGCCATGTATATGGATAGCTTATCCTACTTACTATTTCATGTATAGACACACACATATACACATCTTTAAGTATATGTAAACTGTATGTATTTTTGTGTACATACATATTCATAACTATATCTGAGTAGTATCAGATGGTGAAATAAAATCTCTCTCACAAACACTGATTAAATTATACAAGATACTATGATGGACATAACTGAAGAGAGAACGTTACTTAACAGTTACTGAGTTAGGTGGTACAGTAGGTAGAGTATTGGGCTTGGAAACAGAAAGACTCATCTTTCTGAGTTCAAATCCTGACTCAGATACTTGCTAGCTGTGTGACCCTGGGAAAGTCACTTAACTCTGTTTTCCTCAGTTCCTCATCTATAAAATGAGCTAAACTACTCCAGTATTTTTGCGAAGAAAACCCCAAATGGGGTCACGGAGTCAAACATAACTGAAAAATGATTAAACAAGAAAGAGTTAGGTAGTAGCTAAGTGGTGCAGTAGATATATTGTTCAGCCTAAAGTCAGGAAAACTCATCTTCCTGAATTCAAATCTAGCTTCAGATACTTGCTAGCTATGTGACTCTGGGGAAGTCACTTCACCCTATTTGCCTTACTTTCTTACTTTCTGTAAAATGAGCTGGAGAAGGAGTGGCAAGCCACTACCTTTAACAATCACAGAGAGTCAGACACAACTGAAATGACTGAAGAACAGTTACTGAATTAACGTTAAGCTAACTTCACAAGGGTTTTGCTGGTGTTTTTGAAGATGTCTCATGTAGTCCAAAAAAGGGAGATTCTTATTGATGGTGCAAATCTCTGAATGCTACTTACTACTGGTAGCTAAATTAGGATCCTAGAATTTAACTTAGAAGAGACCTTAGAGATTATTCAACTTCTTTGTTTTATAGATTAGGAAAAGTGACTTGTTCGAGGTTAAATCAATATTAAGTGGCAAAGTGATCGTTAGAAATCATGTCCTCTGACCCCAAATCAAGGGCTCACTCTACGATACCACTGATTGCATTGTGCCTCCATAATATTGTAGTTTTCCTAGATTCACAGCAAGGCCAGAGAAAGTGGTCTTGCTATCTGTCAGATGAACAAAGTGGATGAAAAACTCAATACTCACTGAAGCTGGCTGAGTGGATCCTAGGGCTGAGACTGATTGACCCTAGAATGGTCTCTTAATTGGCCTCCCAACCTTATGTCTCTATTCCTATACATCTTCTACACAGTGGCCAAAGTGCATACTTTGTCCCCTTCTTATTCAATAAATTCTAGAGGTTCCCTATTGCCTCTAAGATAAACTATCTAAACTCCTCTGCCTATCATAAGATATATTTCTTATTAATATATGCTTATTTCCTTACTTTCTTCCTGTTTGGGTTTTAAAGACCTTCACAAATTGGTCTCAATATATCTCTCCAGCATGGCTATACATCACTCGCTTCCCTGAAGTTTAAATCCAGCCAAACTGGCCTTCTGCTTGTCGCACCTGATACACCATCTCCTATTTTATGCCTTTGCAACAGCTGTCCCCAATGCCTGGGACATGCCTCTTCCTCACTTCTGCCTCATAGGATCCCTAATTTCTTTCAAGATGTAGCTCCAGCAACACTTAACAACTGTCTTAACTCACTCTCCAACTTCGACTCCAAACTTCTAGTTCAGAGTGAACTCCTGAAGCATACATACTCCAGGAGGTCTCTTCTGCGTATTTCTTAGTTATCAGTTATATGTTAGCAATTTTAAAAAGTGCTATATAAATAACAGACTGCATGTATGGTATGTTGAACAGAAAACCAACCTTCAAATGAAGAGGCAGTGAGGTTGTACCTTCAAATTAAGAGGAAGCAAGATTGTACAGCATAGAGAGCTCTGAACCTGGAGCATCAGGAAGGCCTGAGTTCAAATCCAATTTCAGACAGCAGTCATGTGACCCAGAGCAAGTCCCATCCAACACCTCTGTCTGCCTCCATTTCCTCATCTGTGAAAATGAAAGGATTGGACTCTTCCTTATTTCAAGTTTGGTAAATGGCACATAATAGGAACATTAAATTGTATTATTTTAATGTAGATCCGGTGTTTGATAAAGGAGACAAAAAATACCTCCTCACATGAATGCATGAATTGAATTTTAACTAGACAAGAAGATCTCTTGTGCCTCTGTTTTAGGCAAGCACAGATGGTGTTGAAGTAAATGCAAAGGTGATAGTGTGATTGGAAAAGATGGTAGTTGGCAGGGAATAAAATTAAATGAAAGACTTGGACAACAAAAGGAAGCAAGATGGAAAATATAAAAAGACATTAGAGGAGCTGTAAGTAGAGACAGAGTATAATGGCTTCATCAGGCGAGGGAAAATTATCCAAATAATTCTGTATATAATGGCAGTAGACCATAAACACATGTTATAGTAAGGAAACTCTTTCTACCCAATTTTCTACTATTGTTCCATGATGTTGGTTTCAATATTACTGAAGGAATAATTTAAGGAAAAAGCATCAACTCACTGATCTTTGGCTGAAAAGTATTATTTTCATGTCAATTGCTTCTGTTCCTCTCTGAGTTACAGAAGCAAAATCTTATGTCTTTCAAAAGCTCACCAAAGCCTTAAAACTATTCTTTTCTTCTGTTCTAGCAGGGTTTAAATTTTTTTTTTCTCTTTTCACCACCTGTACCTCTTATGGTGTAACTATGGCTGGTTGTCCCTATGTCAAATGGCTCCCAATTGCCTTTACTTTCTCATTTCTTGCATGTGGTTTTTATAAATTTCCTTCCCCTTCCTATGGAAAAGAAACATACTTTGTGTTTTGAGAATGAGGGGGGAAGGGGGAGAGACAGGGGGAAGGAGGTGAGGGGGAGAAAGAGGGGGAAGAGAGGGAGACAGCACTATCTCATTAGTGTGAAAATCTCTTTGGGGTATCAATTTATAATATTCTCAAAATAGTAGACAACAATTCCAAAATGTACGTACAGGACTCAGGTTAAAGTTAATATTTTGCTTCTTCAAACAGAACAACAGTCCCATAACTTTCAGTACACCCTTGGAAAAATCATTTTCCTACAACCATTCAATCTGTTTTTTTGACTACTCCCTTTAAGTATTCTCTTTTCCAGCTGGTCAGAAATGAACTCAAGAGATACTTTCATAACTGATGTAATCAAAGACTTTTTCCTTTTCTTAGTCTGATCCTTACCCCAATATGGCTTTAGGAAAGATTCCTTTGGGTGGGGGGAGCTGATCTGGAGAGAGGTGAGTAGGACACTTCCAAGAACAGTTAAGAAAAAGCTGATAATGTTTCTCTGATTTCAGATGCCCAAAGGCTTTAGATGAGAATAAGTTTCCAAATAGTTTCTCAGTATTTCTAAATGGTTGAGGGAGGGGACTTGGTCTGCTTTCATACATATTCTTTATATTATTATATTAATCAGATAGTACCTCCCTGGTAATTTATTGCCTTTTCTCTTTCACCCTCTTCAGCCTAAAGGCAGCTTTGTTCCAGTTATTGGATGTCATTCTACAATAAGTACAACTCTCTAATAAAAATCATTTGTGTGTTCAGAACCCCAAAGTCTCTCAAGAGTTTTGACCATGTCACACAAAGGATCCTATAACATGGTTTGTCCAAAACTGGAAAATATTCTTTATGTTGATGAACATCCCTTGAAAAACATTCCTATCTACAATAGCCAAAAGAGATGATTTCACTCACTGGCCTAATTAGAAGGTTTTCTGTTTTACGTAAGGCCAATGAAGATACATTTTTTTAAACATAAAAGAAAATCACATAATTAGAAATTTTATTCCTCTCTCCCCAAAGGGTAAAAATAAATGTTGTGCCTATACGAGACTATTTGTTTAAATCTATTCACATTCTTCTTGAACTTTTCAGATACATTTTTCTTCTGCCATCTCAGCATATATCTGTAATAATTTAATAAGTTTGGTAGGGTGAAATTGGATGCCCTTTATTGATCTAATACTGAAGGGGCGTTCAATTACTTAATATAAAGTGGTATATCTGGGCCTCTCAATTACAATTTCTTTATAAATGGTTTGCTAATGATACTTCTGTTGCATAGGTTAATACTGAGGCCATCCAAGCAGGGACTGCAAAATGGAATGCTTTCTATTTTAGGGAAAGTTGTCTAATCTCATGCAGCTGATACAAAGTGCCAATTATTATAGTTTATCTTCTCAGGGTAAGGAATTTAGCCAAGGTTTGGATACATTGTAATTGAAGTTTCTGCTTAAATATTCTTAGGTTAAGGAATGAGTTTAGGTGTCAAGATTCCTTTGTAATCTGCCTGATGATTGACAGTAAATTCTTGAAGTTACAAAGACATTAACTATAGGAAAATAAAGTAATTAATTTTGAATAAAGAAGAGTGGCCAGTGCTGGAATGTATCTTAGATTGTTTATTGATAGATAAGAAATTATTTAAAATTAATGTAACTATTTTTTTCAAGAAGTATAGTCAAGTACTATTGCTCTCGTTGAATTTTGTGTTATTTTAGAGTACCACTTAAGGGGAGTTAGTAAAGCTTAGGTTTAAATTCCATAGCTGACATTTATTAAGCTGCTTAATCCATGATTAAATCACTTAATCTGCCTCAGTTTCCTCATCTGTAAAATAGGGATAATAATACTTCTAATACCTACACCACAAGATTGTTGTAAGGCTCAAATGAATGAATGTATATAAAGTGCTTTGCAAACCTACATACATAAATGTCAGCTATTTTTATTATATGACTATATCTACTCTTTCTTTTTGGGGGGAGAAGGGAATGAGGAAACCTCCATCTTCCCTTTATTAGTTGAACATGTGAAAGCTGAAAAACTGTATGATAAAATGTATAAAATGTTTGACTAGATATCCAAACACTTATCTGCTTTTTCTAGTTTTTATTCCTTGACCTTAGATTAACTTAGTCAACCTGGGGGTCTACTTTCTTCATCTTTGAAATCAGAATAACTAATATTTGCACTATTTACCTTACATCAAATGAGAGATTGTTCTGGAAAGTACTTGTAAACTAAAAAAATGTCAAATGAATACACTTCCCCAGTCTGTTTTCCTCCATTCATATTTAGGAGAAACATCATAAGGATAGAGTTATTGCTTTTCTTGGACCCTCTAAGTCAAAATGTTGTTAGCTTTGAGAAAAGAGGGAATGCTTGTGAAAAGGGATCTCATGGCTTTAAAGGAGAAATACTTTGAGTAACTAATGTTAACAAGTCATGTTATAAATTCTTTTTACTAAGTCTTCCAGATTTGAGATGCAAGATTACAGAGATTTTTTTCTTTGGGCTTTAAAGAAGATATCATTGTTCATAGTTAGGAATGTGTTTGGTCCAGACAGTGCATATTTTTGTCTCTATGCCCTCAGAGTCCATGGTCTTCATCCATTTAAACTTTACTTTGGCCAACAGATGGAAGGGTGCCGGGTGACTTCCCACTGATACCTTGGAGGGTGGGCATCTCCTTTTCGTTTGTTTTGTCTTTGTCTTAGCCCTTGTTACAATTTCTTTTGACTTTAGTGAAGAAGGGCCAGGTCACTTTTTTTTCCTGTAATTGTTGGGAGCATTTTTTTTTGACCAAGACATGTCAAGATTATTGAATTTAGAGACTGAAATTGGATCCCTATGGTTTTCGACATGCTTCATTCAAGGCATTTGAAGATGGCCCAAGAAGGGCTGTTTGCCTAAGTCCTTATTCCTTAGACTGGGGGTGTCAAGTGACCTGGTGTTGCAAATGGAGGCAACAAAGGATCATTGTGAGAGAGGGAGTTCTTGGGAAGTGACACACGATAAATCAATCAGCAAGTGTTTATTAAGTATCTACTATGTGCCAGGTACTAGAGTACAAAGAATGAAGCAATTCCTACTCACAAGCACCTTGTATTTCAGTGAAGGACACCACAATGGCATATAAAGCTTTATACAACACCAACAGAATGTCAGTAAGCCCAACTGTATGCAAAGTAATTAAATACAAGGTGGTGGGAGAGGAAGAGCACTAGAAATATGGAATCAGGAAGAAAGCTTTATGCTGTAAGATGGTGATTGATTTCCATCTTAAAGAAAGAGAAGAAATAAAGGAGTGCATTCCAGGCATGTGAGGTGCAAAGGCATGAAAGTAGGAAATGAGTTGTTACGTGTGAGGAACAGAGAAGTTCAGCTTGGCTAGTTCACAGAATACAGGAAGGAGAGTAATGTCCAATAAGACTGGAAAAAGAGGTTGGGACCAGGTTGTAAACAGCTTGGAAAGGTAAATGGAGGAATTTATATTTAATTTTAGAGGCAATAAGAAGTCAACAGAGTTGTGTGAATAGGAAAGTGACATGATCAGTTCTGTTTTTAAGGAAAATAACCTTGAAAGCAATGTATAGGAGAGATGGGAATGCTGACAAACTTGAATGTGTATATATGTGTATGTTTATATAGACACATACACACACATGTGAGTATAGCTATATACCTATCTACATCTTAAGATTTATCTATATGTAGAGGTCTAGATCTATAAATATCTATAGTGAATATTAATATATCTATATATACATAGCTTAAGAAAGATATTAATATATATGCATCTCCACAAATATGTATATCTACATCTTTCTTAAGATAGAGGTGTGTCTGTATGTGTATGTATACATCTAAAAAAGATGTGACTTTACAAATATACATATATATGCACACACATAAACAAATGTAGAAAGACATAGACACACAGATTTTACTATGTGTTTATGTATATATATGTGTATGAATGTATGTATTGGTTATCTGATGAGTTCAGATTAATTGCCTCAGATTTTCCTTCAGAATTTTTAGGACCCGTGGATGTAGTCCCTTTGTAAAGTGGGTCCTAGGAATAGCAGTATTTTGTGGAATAAAATAAGTTTAATTAATTAATTAATTAAAATTACTTAGATGTAGACATATGAGTTTCAGTCTCAGCTCTACCACTTACTTGTTTTGTCATCATGGGCATCATTTTCCTTGGATCGATGAAGGCTTGGGTCAGATTGTTTCTAAAGTCTTGTTGGTTATGATGCTCTGTTCCAGGAGTTTATATGCTATGGTAATATAGGTAGCAATGTGGAGAACTATATATTACTCTCTGTTTCTTTTGAGAAGGGTATATTTGGTAGTTACTTTGGGGAGAATATTGATTGGTTTAGTTTCTGATAAATCTATGGAGACAGTGGAAGGAAGATCGCCTTTTTCCTTTCCTTTTCTTCCCTCCATATCATTCTCCATTTTTCCTTTACACTTATCTCTTCCATCTACCTTTGTACATCTTTGGTCACTGTCCACCAAGAGTGAAGTTGGGGTAAACTCAGGAATGTGTCTTTCTCTTGACTAGATACAACACTGACCTGGGAGTCTGGAGGCAAGACCTCTCTAAGTCTCAAGGCGCCTAACATCTCTGTTGCTTTGCTTTCCCGTTGGAAAGGAAGGATGATGCCCATAGTCACTCTGACACAGCTATTTTCCATACAAGATGTTCTGACTGCAGCTGGAAGCTGCGCATAATAAAAATTCTTTTGAAGAAACAAGGTCAGGTTTTAATAATCACACCTAAGAACAGAAAAGACATCAGTATGTTCACTGTATTAAATAGGACAAATAATTTATAAACTCTCTTTGGACACTTATTTTCTTTGAAGTAGAATTTGATAGTGTATGTTTATATATTATTTCTTTGGAAATTAAGAATACAAAAAAATATTTGTTCCTCTGACTAAATTGATAGCTATCTTCTGAACTTTACTTGACTGAATGTAACTTGGACAAATGGAAAGTGGTATTTGGGGACCCAAAGACTAAATGCTGATCTCTTCTTTTGGCTATGAACTAAATGTTGAGTCAGGTACTTTTTCAACTAATAAAAAGTTAGCTAAAATTATAGAATATTAGCATTGAAAGAATTTTAGAGATTTTCTGGCCTAAATACCTCATCTTGTAGATGAGGAAACTGAGATGTCTGAACTCAAACGCCACATAGCTACTTAGTGCTCTAGTCAGGATTAGAAACCAGATCTTGATTTGCAGCACTCCTTCCATTACAGCATTAAAAGGCATTTTTTTGGCAATGGTCCATTTACAACCATAGCATTCTGTTAAAAGATTTTGAAAATTTATGCCTTCTACTGATGATGAAAATGAAAAATTGTTTTAAGGTCTGAAGTGTTATGTTACTCATGGGAATACTATATATTGGATATTGTTTCTGAATATAATTGTCTAATAATTTAAAGTCAAATGCTGTTTTTGGAAGGCATACTCTCTTTGCAAAAGGCCTTTCTACTCTTTCTGTTTTCATTAATATAAATTTCTTCCCAAAATGACAATAAAAGTTAGCTATTAGTAAGAAGTTGCTGATTTTATTGGAAAAATATTTTTCTCATCTTCTATCTTCCTAGGCATCATCCTCCTTGTTACTCCTATTGCTTTGTAGTGATTAGAAATGGAAGCAGTGTTTTAATTCAGCCAAGCCTTAGGCTCTATGTGAGTCTGAGAAGGACTTCAGCATACCAGAACTCAGAGGTGCAATAGTTTTCTCTAATAAGACAGATATGACCAAGAAAGGCTTTTAGAACTAAGATGTTTGCTCTGTGGGCAAGTAGTGGGGAGGCCTTAGTGGTGAATGATGGTGGATGCAGCCAGTCCCAAGGTACCGTGTGTGAGCCACTGAGAGTTCCTCCTAGAAAAAGCATGTGATCATGAGTAATCTGCTGAATCTTTCAGTTCCCCTTTCTGTAAAATGGGTTTAATAATACTTCTATTCCCTATATCACAAAGTTATTATGAGGAAAGCCCTTGATAGAGCTTTAAAGCATTCTGTAAATGAGTTGTTCTGTAGGGTTTCTGTTTATGGTATTGAGTTGGCTTGACTATCTATGAAAGAAATGAAGATTATCAGACTATTATTTCCAAATAATAAGACTTTTAAAATTTTCATTTTTAGGTAATCTGAAAGATTTTTAATGTCATCTCCAAACAAGACAAAACCTTTGAAAGATACTTTACAATTGTGAATACTTGAGAACACAGAAAAAGGAAAAATCTGAAAGGATCTCTCCATGGAATGTATACCTCTGCGTGTCCATCAATGGAAAGAAAATGATATCTTTTAAATTTTTGTGTATTTCAACACCTTTCAGTGTCATCTCTTCTACACCACTGCACACAATGGGAAAAACTTGAGCAACACCCGGAGCTGTATTTCAATCTGAAGAGTTTTCCATGACTGTGGTGAACTTTAACCAAACATGCCAACTGCAGATCTTTCTTTTTTCTTTTCATTTGCATATTGGGCCTAACCAAAGAATGTATTTGTGCATTCTCTAACTCTCTGGCTTCAGCTCATTTTTTATTTGTGTTTTTGTTTCTTTAGCTTTTCAACAAATCCATGTAATTACAAATTGTAGTTAAAGTTTTACAACCCAATTTGCATGTGTTCGAAATAATTTTGATGGCTGGTCCATGGCTCATTGATGCAGCGATAAAAAAGGCAATAATATGAGGCACTGTGTTAATTGCTGCATACAGTTGTTACCTGATGACTTGCACCCACAGTGTTTTACCTGCCGAGGACCCTATCACAGTCACCACAAGTGTCCGATTTGCAAAGGAGAGAAAATTCTGTTTCGAGTGGATAGCAAGCAGATGAACTTGCTTGCAGTTTTAGAAGTAAGGACAGAAAACAACGAAAGCTGGAGTGGGCTTTTTCGCTTCAAAAAAGGGAAGCGATGGAGCCTTGTTTGTGGACTGATAATAATGACTTTGGTGATGGCGTCATATATACTGACTGGCGCCAAACACGAACTCCTGCTCATACCATCATCATTGCGCTATAGGAGCTTTTCCAGTAATCCAGCTTTAACAGATGATGAATACCTGAGGAATTTGAAAGATTTCCACCAACCCTTTTTAATGAATATTTCATATGAAAAATATTATCCAAACATTAAATTAATTATCAACACAATCACATCAAAGGTTGAATTTACTACAAGGCAGCTCCCAGAGCTAGAAGACCTTGAAAAACAGGAGCTGCACGTGAGTATCCACTGAACTTTGACTTCCTCTTGTCCCTTTTTGTAAAAGGAGAAACCAAGGTTTCCTTTTAAAGATTTTTAACTTTGGTTTGGAATACAAAGGGACAAATAATTAGGCTCCTGGAATTTAGTAACAGCAAAGATCTTAAGAGATCATTCATCCCAACCTCTCATTTAATAGGTTAAAAAAAACCAAACTCTAAGGTTGCCTACAGAGATAAGAGATGCTTTTGAGGTGACTTAGAACCTTAGGGACCGAGTGTCCTGACTCCTGCTCATGTGCTTTTTCTATTAAATAGTGGGGAAGGGGTGAGAAGTCAGCATGAAGTTGGGGAAGACTGATGACGACTTAGCTCCTTCAACATTTCCTTTCCCAGTGTCCCAGCCTGGAAATTTCCCAGATATTGCAAGCACATTCTCACAGGTAGCCTTAGTTAATCTCTGCTGTTGGCATGTTCAATAAATTTTAAAATCTCAGTTCAAACAGGGAAAACTTGACAACCTCCCCAAAGCCAAGTGGTATGGAAATTAAATAATGTGCTATTTCATCTGTAATGTCCGAAATACCATGACTAATAAATTTTTTAAAATACCCTTTTGATAATTGCTTTCCAAGATATCTTTCTTGAAAACTGATAATTGGGGCTGCAGTCATTCATGCAGATCCCATGATTCAGAATTTAAAAGTAGAGTTAAATTTGATTTTATGATCCCACCCTGAGCTGAATCAGTGTTCCTAATCATTATTCTTGTCTCCAGCATTCCTGAACTTAATTAGTAACACAGATTTCAGCTGACTTGGTTTAATTTGATTGCTCTTTTATGATAGAAATGCCGGCAGTTGGAGACTGGCTTTGGCTTGGGTCATCACCTATCACTCTCCCCCTGCTGATTTCTTTTCTAAAAATTTAGTCCACTTGTCAAGAAAGGTAGGAGGAAGAAAGGGGGAAAATTGTCATTTATAATCTATCTCTTTTAATTTACTTTTATATTCAAGCATAATTAAATAGTGCCTGTAACATATAATATTAAGATAGCTGCAGGGTTTCTTCACCTGGGGGTGGTATTAATAAGCAAACTTTCTAAAATTGCCTTTTTCTTTTGTTGTTGCAGATGTTTTCAGTAATCCCTAACAAATTTCTTCCAACTAGTAAAAATCCTTGTTGGTATGAGGAATACACAGGGAAAAATACTACGGATCCCTATATGACCAACCTCTATGCATTGTATTCAAAGCATTTTCGGTCAACCTTTGATTACCTCAGGAAAGAGTTTTGGAACCACTTGTACCATTTCAAAGAGAAGCACTACCGCCTACGTTGCCTCCCTCATTTCTATATCATTGGGCAACCCAAGTGTGGGACAACTGATCTATACGATCGTCTCCGGTTGCACCCAGATGTGAAATTCTCAGCCATTAAAGAGCCACACTGGTGGACAAGGAAACGATTTGGTAAGTACGCATGTTACATCCCAACTTTGAAAGGTACTTTGGACTTGGTAGAACATTTTCCCCTCTATCATTTTCTCCTAACAGTAACTCCATTGGGAAGCTTTGGCAGAAGTTAGATCTATTGGACAGATGATGAAACTGAGACAATGAAGTTAGATGTTGTGCCTAAAACCACACAGCTATTTGCAGAGCTAGAAACAGAACCTAGTTTTCAATTAACCTAATCAGCAAAGAGTGAATGCCTCTCAACATAAGAAATCTATGCATGTATAGTGACTATCCAAACAGCAGCAACAATTCATGTTTCTCTAACATTTGATTTTTGCAAAGTTCTTTTCCCAAAACAATTCCAAGAGATGGATAATGCTTGTATCCTTATTTTATAAATAAGAGAATGAAGGCCTTATAGAAGTCATGTCTTGCTCATGGTCACACAGCTAGGCTACAACTCAAGGCTTTTGACTCTCCGTCCTATGCTCTTTCCATTACCTTCTATCGCTTCTTTTAAAATTGAAGACAATAAGATGCCAATACTTATCATCATGGTACATATAGGAAGCACTGTAGTATATTCAAAAAAACGCCAAACTGAGGGGCAGGAAAGGTCTTGGTCAGCATCGTGATTTGGACATGCCCTGGTTGGGTCAAGCAAGTCATTAAATCTCTCAGCCTCAGTTTCTCATCAGTAAAACAGGAATAATAGTTATATGTGTAGGACTGAAGAACAAATGAGAGAATTGGTATAAAGTGCTTTACAAATACAGACATGTATATATGTATGTATACATGTATATATACATATACATAAAATCTATCATAATTATCTCTATAATAATAGCATTCCTATAGCACTTAAAGGTTTGCAAAGCATTTTACATGTCGTTATTTTATCTGAGGAGATAAGGCATTTATACACATGTGAAGATAGCTAGTAATACAAGGCATCGGTTATGTTTCAAATAAACTTAAAAGTATTAAATTATTTTTTCTACTCAAGGGATTAGAAAATAAAACTGTTGAAAGACACATAATATGAGTATAATAAGCATTTTATTAATTTTAAAAATTCTGCTAGTCTTGACTTTTTCTGGTTATTGAAAGCAATATAAAGTTTCTTTATTATTCCTTTTTTATTTTTGGGGGTGGGGTTCATTTCAGATCGATAATTTTGGTTATCTGCGGTAGCCAGAGCTAAATGACTCATGTGGATCATTTCCATTATATAGTCTCCCATTTTGATGGCATATACTTGTGTCCTCTCTACTGTTTCATCTTTACTCAGAGGGTACCTCATCCGCATTTAGCTATTCCTCTGTTTTCTGTCAGCTGTTGTAGTACAGATCAAATGTAGGTTCTACCCTTCAGCTTTAGGAAACCTTATTTGTGGTCCTGACTCTACCATTATCTTTGTGACTGGGAAAATCAACCTATTGCTCTGAGCCTTAGTCTTATCATCTGTAAATTGGGTTCAGGTTGAGGGGCTAGGAGAGGGAGAGAGAAGAGGAGACAGGTTGAAATAATGGTCTCTTTTGATGATTCTCTAAGGTTGATTGTATAAGTTTTCTTTGGGCTGCTTTGTGCCCCACCCTAGCCTAGTACCAAATGGCTCTCAGAGCATTGTTTTATTTCTTTAACCTTTTCATTTTCTGCCAGGAGACATTTGGTCATTCAGTGTTAAAGGGTGATAAATGCTAATCATCTGCCAGAGTTTGGTACTTGCCAAGTGGGTGTTTTCCACTTAATGGTTCCATATTCATTACAACTGAATTTTTAAAAGTTATATATACTTTTAGTACAACTTTAAAGTTTTACATCCTTCTCAGTATTTCTTGGATAACTTTTAATCACTCCTTCACACTTCAAAGAGTGCCATGAACAGAAAAAGGGGGTTTTTCACTTGTGTGTTTTGTTAGGTAATAATTTTGGGGTGCTCTGACTCAATGGACTTAGTTGCTCACTAGGCATTTTAAAAAATTGCTATTAATCTCTCTTGTTTCATATGATCTTAATTTCCAAAAAGATTCACCCGTTTTTCATAATCATGGATACCCCACTTCCCCACCACTTCTGCAAAGAAGAGTGAGAAGTACCTTTCTCATCTCTTTTCTGGGTATCAGACAATTTTGAACACTGTCTCGTATATCAGAGAGCCGGATACACGGGAGAACTCTTTATTTTTCCTTAATGACCATCAGCTTCATGGTATCCAAAATCAGGATCCATGAGAAAGGGTTGTTGCTGTCTAGTCATTTATGTCATATTCACCTCTCTGTGACCCCACTTTGGAGTTTTCTTGGCAGATACTGGAGTGGTTTGCCGTTTCCTTTTCCAGCTCATTTTACAAATGAGGAACTGGGGCAAATAAAGTTAGGTGACTTGTCCCAGGTCACACAGCTAGATTTGAACTCATGAAGATGAATCTTCTGGATTCAGAGCCCAGTGCTCTGTTCACTGTTACACCTAGCTGCTATGAGAAAGTAGGGGTAGTCTTTATTAATTGTACTACATGGTGCTACTTCAGAACACTTGTCTTCCAATTTCCTAGTTTATACTTTCCTTTTTATTTATTTAAGCTTGGGTGATTTTGTTAAAAAAAAAATTGGAACTGTGACATGACAAGTGAGGCAATGGAAAGAGAGAACCTTTGTTGAGTTACAGTTCCATCACTGACTAATTGTATGATGCCAGGTAAGTCATATTACTCTGGCCCTCCAGTTTCTCATGTTCAGAATAGTATTAGACTAAATGATCTTCAAGTTGTTTTCCAGGAATCTACAAATCTTTCTATTGTAGATTTTAATATAAACAAAAAAGGAGGAAGTTTTGGCTGTTTGTATAGTGATAAATTGCAAAGCTACTCGAAGATAAGGAACATGTCTTCACATCCTTTTCGATATCTAGAATGTGCTCGACCAATGTTTCTTAAACGAGTTGAGAGATATCATGGAATGATGGATAGAGTAATGATCTTGTGGTCAAGAAGACCTGGGTTCAAGTGCCACCTCATGTTTGTGTGGCCTTGAATAAGTGAGAACCTCTCTAGGCTCAGTTTCCCTGTATATGAAATGAAAGCATTGGAGTAGATGGCCTCTGAGGTCTTTTCCAACTCTAAATCCTGATCTTATGAATGAAAGATGCTAAAATAGCTTTAATGAGTTCAAAGGTCAGTCAAATTAATAAAAATATTCAGCCTAAGCAATCCATAGATCCTTTGAGATGGAAAAGACAAGTAACATTCCTGATAAGGATAGATCTCAAATTGACCTGTCCTTTGAATTGGCTTGCATCCCCCCTATTTCTTTTTCTATTACATGTAATATAGGCCTCATATACTGTTCATGCCTAAGTTATTGTAAATATACCTAAATTTTACATACCTCACAAAGTTCAAATGTTTACGGTGCCTGAGTAGGTGTAACATTATGCTTAAAACCTCCACTAACCAAGCTAATACTGTTTTCCATCATCCAAACTATACAGAAAATGACATTTTTTTCCCCACAGAAAAGTCAGTTACTTATTTAAGTATTTTTAAAGGGAATTTTAATCATGTATGGGTCTTCTTCCTTATCTAATTACCCACTAGAATTTGCCCACGAATATATGGGTTATTTAACGTTTCTCAGTGACTTTCTCTAAATTAGTGAATGAGCACCTATCATGCTCAGAGGGAGCATTGTGCTATAGGAGTGATATCAATATAATACTTCATATTTATTTAGCACTGGAAGGTAAATTATTGCACTAATCTCACACTTGCTAGTTGTGGCCTTTTACTACTGTACTATAATGTACAATAAGCCCATGAAATAGATAGAATGAATATTACCTTCTCCTCCAAATTTGCTGATGAGGAAACATGGAGAGGTGGTCACTTGTCCTGGGTCAAACACCTAGGATTTATTGGAGTCAGAATTCCAACCCAGACATTCTGACTCCCCAGATCTCTCCCTTTACTATGATGTGATCATACTGCCCTCATGGAGCTTAAAATCTTGTGGTGGAATCAGGGGTGGGAGAGTTATGTACAATCTGAATGAAACTGAAACACAGAGCTTCTCCTCATTTTTTCCTTGTCACTCACAGACTTTCTATTTCTGTTTAGGAATAGTGCGACTGAGAGATGGGTTTCGGGATCGCTCCCCAGTGGAAGATTATCTGGATTTGTTTGACTTGGCAGCCCATGAAATTCACAAGGGACTTCGGAGTGATTCAGGGACAGAGCACAGCAAGATGAATAATATTGTTATTGGTATGGTACCTACTGCTCTTGAAAGGTTGCATCCGCTGTAGTTTAGATTGATAGTTTGATTTAAGTGTATGGTCATACCACCTGCAAAATGACCTGAAAATCCCATTCCTGCCATAAACATTTACTAAGTACATGCTAAGGGTAAGGCATCATCCTGGAAAAATAAAGACAAAACAGTCCTTGTCAATTCAATTCAATTTGATAAACATTTATTAAGTGCCTACTATGTGCGAGGTGGGCAGCTAGGTGACACAGTGGATAGAGTGCCTACCCTGGAGCCCAAAGGACCTGAGTTCAAATTTGGCCTTACATACTTGCTAGCTTTGTTGACACTGGGCAAGTCACTTAATCCTGTTTGCCTCAGCTTCCTTATCTGCAAAATGAGCTAAAGAAGAAAATGGCAAGCCACTATAGTATCTTTGCCAAGAAAACCCCAAGTGGGATCAGGAAGAGTTGGACATGATTAATTGCATAGCAACAACAAAGTATTCCAGCCATTGTGATACCATCCTCGAGAGGATTGCCATGATAATCAAATGGGCATTTTATTAAGCACTTTTGATGTTTAAGGCACAATGCCATGTGCTAGGGTTATAAAAACAAAACAAAAAAAAAAATAGTTATCCCCCTCAAGAAACTTACGTCCTACTGAGGGCCAAAAACTGTACAAAGATGAGTATACAAACAGGATAATTAGAGGAAGAGGGAATGACTACTAATTACCAAAGAGATCAGGGAAGTTGTCCCATAAAAGATAATGCATAAGCAGAGCCCTGAAGTAAGATGAGGATTTTAAGAGACAAAAATGAGACAGGAGGAGGCACCGTGTAAAAGGATCCAGAGCTAGGAAATGGAAAGTGGAGAAGACCAAGAACATCATTTGAACTGCAGGATAGATAGTACAAAGAGGAGCAATCTACCCTAAGAATACAAAGATTCGAGAGCAGGTTTCATTTCTTTTTTCTCCCCAAGACTTATCCACACAAAATGTTTAATCACTTGTGTCATGTTTTGAAAACAAAAATGCTTCAAAGAATTCATATTGCATTTGGGCTCGGTCATGACTAAAGTTATGACTGGTATGTGTTTTTAAAATGATGTTTTCATTTGTGGATTGCAATCATTGCTTAAATGGGGTGTTTGTGCTTGACACAGGGCTTTCAGATTTCCTTTTGGTTTCTCCTGCCTTTAAAAGAAAATTCAGAAATCCAATCAACAGATATTTTTTAAAAAGCTATTGATTGAATAATTTTTTTTTGAAAATGCTTGACTTATATGAATATATGTGCTCCTGCACATTCAGGTTCCCTTGGAAGAAATACTGTCTTAATGCTTCTTCTGTGATTCAAAATCTATGTATAAATCCAATATTCTTTTAATCCCATTCCTTTAGACCTTCTAAATATAATTGATTGATTTATGATCATCTTTCTGATAAGTTCACAAGAGTATTTTGTGAACATATCAGAAAGATGATCATTTGTTACATTAATCTTAGGGTAAAAATATGCACTTATTATTTTGTGAAAGAGGAAAATTTAATGGTGAGCTATTTGCTCAAATCCATATGAAAAACTGGTATATTTTGCTTGTCCTGTAGCAATTTGATCATTAAACAAAATGAATATGCTAGTGATTAAGATTAATGTAATCCTTTGAAACATGGCTATTTAATTAGACCTGTCATTTTCTAAAGGACAGACATATGTTGAGTCACTTGAGTTTCCCCTCAGAAAATACCAGGTCTGGCATTGAGACTGCAGCGAATCTCTTATTCTTGTGATCTTGTCTGAAAAGGGTTCATTTCAGTTTTTCTTGCCAAAGTAAATGAAGATTTCATCTCCTTGTAGGTAGTTCATTTTACTATTAGACAGAGATGTAGCCTTGACTTCCCTTTAAGGCATGAGTTTACTTAGATAAGATTTGAGGCCCATCGTCATTATTAGCTACCCTCTCCATTTGGTCACTTGACCAACTCTGTACCTCTGTCCTTGTAGACATGCTTAAACTAGCTGTCTCCCACCATGGATCTACCCACCTGGTAACTTGATAAAGGGCAAGATAGGTCTCTCTTCTGGATTAGTTCCCAAAATACTGGTCTGGGAGGACACACGCTCTCAAAAAATAGGGGAAAAATAGGACTGGCCACTGCACAATGCAGAAACAGGGTTAACAGTCGTAACAGTTCCAACATGAGTTCATTAATGTTATCTCACTCAAAAGCCCTGCCCTACAGATAACTCCACAGGAAAGCTGGGAAAAAGCCAGATCAATGATACTAAACCCAGTGCTGGGATTTTTGTCTAGGGCAGTAAGACTGGATCTGCAAGGGAGTGGCACTTGGGTAGTTTCATTTCAGGGCATATGAATTGTTCCAGTACATACAAACATTTAATCTTTGTAAGTCCTTTAAGATATCCCATAATAATAATGTTAATTATAATAACTGACATTTCTATAACATTTCAAATATACTTTTCTCATTTAATCCTTACCACAAACCTAAGAAGATATTACAGGTATTATTTTTCCTCTTTTTACAGAAGAGGAAACCAAGATTCAGAGAGTGTAAGGGGTCTTCCCAGAGTCATACATCTTCCAAATACCAGAAGCATCAAAAGCAGGCTTTGTATCTAGGTCTGGAGGTCCTTCTGTATAGCCCTCCCTCTAATATGTCCAATCAGTGCTCTACACATGGTGGATGCTTAATAAATGTTTATTGTTATAATGAATTGCCCACAATATCAATATAATTTGATATTAGACTGACTTCACTACCAGGTGTCTTGGGCATTTCTACTGCTATTTCCCTTATCCTGATGAAATAGTTAAACATTCAACCCAGGGAGTTAGGGATTGGGTATAAAAGTAGTACACAAAATAGGAGAGTGATGGTGTAGAATATTTTGGCCCCCAAGTTGTTTTTTTTTACAAAAAGGCTTGATGATTAAAATGATAGGTCTCTGAGGCATTTTAATGGACTCATGCCATTTTGGATTTCTTTGAAAGCTCAGATGTTCCAGATTGTACCTTAGTACTCCAATAATCAGGATTATGGTCAGATAATTCATAGGATCACAGGACCCATGGAATCTAAAATCTAGAAGGGACCTCAGAAACTGTCAACTCCCACCTGCACCTGAAGAACACTTTTTTACAGGCCATCCACTAATTACTGGATAACTTCCAGTGAAGGGTACTCCACTGTTTCCAAAGTTTCTTATCTACTTTTAATTATCTTTAATCGTTAGGAAGATTCCTTACATCAAGTTAAATTTCCTTTTTAAGCAGCTTCCTCTTAGTGTGCTTAGCTCTGTCCTCTGATGCTAGACAGGACAAATCTGATCCCCATTTCACATAGCAGCCCTTAAAATTCTTCTTTATGCCTCTCATTTCCACTTCTCTTCTCCCTGTTTCCCCAGATTTTCTCTTCTCTAGGCTAGAAATTCCCACTTCAGGCTATTCTTACATGACATGATCCTGAGGTCTTCCCTATCCTGTTTGATTTCTCTTGTATCCTCGTGAACTTATGAATACCCTTGCTAAAATATGGTTCACCAGCTCTGAACGCACTACAGATATGACCTGACCAATTAATTGTTCAATAAGCATTTATTTATTAAGCATCTACTATGTGCTAGGCACTATGATGGGTGCTGTCTATACCAGAGTCCGATGAGCTCTGGTCCTGGGTATAATTTCTTACTTACTTACATAATTTCTTTCTTACCAATAAGACCAAAGTTTGCAAGACTTTTCATGGCTACAAAATCATGAGCGTGCAGTTGACCAAATCACCCAGATCTTATTCAGATGAGCTGCTTTCTACCACTTTTATCCCCATCTAGTCCTTGTAAAGTTAATTTTTGGACCCCAAGTATAAGACTTTACATTTATCCCTATTAATTGTCTTGTTATTAGATACAGCCCGATGTTCGAGCTTGCTAAGAACTTCTGGAATTTCACCATCCAGTGAATTAGTCATCCCTTCCAACATTGTGTTATATGCAGGTTTGATAAGCCATCTTAGATTTTATCCACATGATTTATAGAAACGTGTAATAGCACAGAGGTGAGGACAGATTTTTGGAGAAAATCTACTTATGACTTCCTCACAAGATGAAATTGAATTATCAATGACAACTCCTTGGGTCCAACCATTCAACCATTTCTGAATCCCCTAAATTCATCTTGTCTTTGTTCCTCTATCTTGTCAATTCTTTGCTAAAAATTAGTTCAATTACTTCTACAGATTGCTACTCCTCTACTAGTCTAGTGTCCCTGTCATAAAAAGCAATAATCCTAGTTAGGTATTTTGTGGTCTGGATGAAGCCATGATGGCTCCTTGCGGTCACTGCTTCCTTTTCCAGTTGTTGACCTTCAACGTGTTCCAGAATTTCTCTAAGATAAGCATGGAATTCAACGTTATTTGTTTACCTTTGCCAACATTTGTCCTTCTCCACTCATGTTACTCCTCTCCTATTCTCCAGGAGATTACTCTCAGTGGTTCAGCAATCATGCACATCTTCCAGTTCTCTTTGTAATCTAGTAAAAAAATTTGGAATTTTGACCCAAATTTTCCCTTGAACAAAATGTCTTGAGGTACTTGTCAGTCACACACCTGTATCTGAAACTTCATACATACAACTGAAGCTTTGATGGTTTGACTTATGTCTCCATTTTAGAATTCCAGACCATCCTAAAAATGATGGGCTTCTTCAGAACTGTAATGTCTAAATCTATAATTCACCTTTTGAAATGTTAAAGAATCAAAAATATAATCTTAGAGATTATCCTTATTTGTGTGGTTCAATTGACAAGGTGCTAGATTTGGAGTCCAAGATCTTGGATTCAAATTCTGGTTCTACCATTTCTTGTTTCAATCAATCAGTAAACATTTATTAAGCTCCTATTCTGTGCCAGGCACTGAGCTAAACACTGGGAATTAAAAGAGGCAAAATACAGTCCTTGCCCTCAAGTAGCTTATAATGGGTAAACCACATAAATAAATACATACAAAGGAAGCTGTATGCAGGATAAATAGGAAACTATTAACAAAGGGTTAAGGCACTAGAATTAAGAGGTGTTGGGAAAGACTTTCAGTAAAAGTTGGTATTTTAGTTGGAACTTAAAGGAAGCCAGAGAAGTCAGTAAGTAAAGTTTATAAGGGAGAATGATCCAGCAATGGAGAACAGCCAGAGAAAATTCCCAGAGCCAAGAGATGCTGAATCTTATTAGTGGAACAGCCAGGAGTCCAGTGTCACTGCATCAAAGAGTACATGGTGGAGAGTAATATGTAAGAATACTGGAAAGGCAGGAGGCTAGGTAATGAAGAACTTTGTATGCCAACAAAAGCATTTTATATTGGATCCTAGAGGTGATAGGGAGTCACTGAACTTTGTTGAATGTGGGAGTGACTTGGTCTGACCTGTGATATAGGAAGATCACTTTGGTGACCAAATGAAAATGGACAAAATTGGGAAAAGACTTGAGGCACTCACATCCACCAATAGGCTTCTGTGATAGCTCAAGTGTGAGGTGATGAGGGTCTGCACCAGAGTGGTAACAGTATCTGAGGATAGAAAGGGGCTACAAAGGTGAAATTAATAGGACTTGGCAGCAGATTGGCTAGGGATAAGAATGGAGGTATGTGAGAGATAGTGAGGAATCCAGGAAGACCTTAGGTTGTGAGCCTGAGGAACTGGAAGGATAGCATTACCCTCTGCAATAATACAGAAGGTGGTAGGACGGGTTGGTTTAGGGGGAAAGATACTGAGTTCTATTTTGAACATGTTGAGTTTAAGATGTCTTCTGGACATCCAGTTCAAAATGTCTGAAAGGTAACCGGAGATAAGAAATTGGAGATCAGCAGAGAGGTTAGAGCAGAATGTGTAGGTTTGAGAACTGAGAATAGAGAAGATGGTAATTAAATCCATGCAAGATAATTAGTCTTGGACCAACCGTTTCATTTCTTTGATCTCAGTTTCCTCATTGATAAATGAGGATTTTAGACTAGATATTCTGTCAGGTGGTTCCAGCTTTGAACTTATGATCTTGTGGTTTTAATAAATGTTGACAGAATCAGGGCCCAGAGAGATGAAGCACTTTGTTTAACATGACCCAGGTAGCTGATGGTGATACCGGATCCAGAGCAGAGCTTTGGAGTTCAATGGTCTTTCTTCAGGCATCTTGAGTATTTTACCTAATTCTATAATCACAGTTAACAGGATAATTCAGGCAAAGTCCCTGGCCACTTCATTTGAGTCTTTGAAGGCTGAGATTCTAGAAAAAGAAAAGCCAGGCCTCTTTCTGTCTAACTTCCTAACATAGGCTGTCTACACAATTGTTTCTATTATCCCTGCTAATCCTGTGCTTCTCAGTTTGCCCATAATACTATATTGCTATGTATATCATTTAGTCCAAGCTAAATGGGGAATGTGCGTGGTTGTAATTATTTTTGTAAGCCCCACAAAGAGAAGCCTGGAGGCGTAGGAATGCTCACTGTTTGTACAGGCTAGCTGTTTCAGACAAAGACATTTGAAGTAGATCTTCTGTGTGCTTTCACAGTCGTCCTGCGCATACCACTCCTCTGCTGTGGGCATCTTGATCATAAAGGTAGAAGAGCCATTTTAGTCTCTATTATGTTTATTAAGTGAGCATTTCCTATTTTTGTGGAAGATCAGCCTTTTTTGGGGGGACTTTTCCTATAATTCTATGCTTAATAATTCAATCAAGTTTTAATTAAGCCGAAAATCAATTAAAATGAAATATCTGTTTGGACTATATTCTCTTTGTAGGAGAGGCCAGTGCTTCAACCATGTGGGACAATAATGCTTGGACTTACTTCTATGACAATAGTACTGATGGAGAACCTCCATTTCTGATCCAAGACTTCATCCATGCCTTTGAACCAAATGCGAAACTCATAGTCATGTTGAGGGATCCTGTGGAAAGGTTAGTGGTCACTTATGTTCTTTTGTATTTGGGGAGAAAGCAAACCAGCCCAGAACAGTCCTACTACTTCTCATCTCCAACAAATCTGTCTTTCTTGTAATGGAGTTCAACTGTAGGGTTATTGTTATTTCTTATGTAAATATTATTCTTGAGACATCCTCACTCTGTCCTAGTTTAAACAAATTGTAAATTGTTTTCTTATACATCGTGACTCTTATTTTTTTATTTCAGGTCCCAAATGATTTGAAATGGGGGAATGGTGAAATACCATAGCTACTATTCGGATTGATTCAGTGTAACTGGAAATGGGATGGGGAGAAATTCCCAATAGAGATTTGTTAAACTCTCAGATTCAGTGACTCCCTGTTCTCCCACTAATTTGCTTTACTGCTTTAGACCTAATGGTGTGTGTGTGTGTGTGTGTGTGTGTGTGTGTGTATGTGTGTGTGCATATGTGGGGAGACAGAGAGAAGAAAGAAAAAAGAGGAGAGACAGAGAAAGGGAGAGAGAGAAAGAAGAGCAGAGGGGAGAGAGAGTGAAGGAAGGAAGAAGAGAGAAAGAAAAAGAGAGAGAAGAGAGGAGAAAGAGAAAAGAAGAGAGACAGAGGGAGGGAGAGAAAGAAGATGAAAAAGCAGAGAGGAGAGACAGAGAGAAAAAAAGAGAGAGAGAATACAATCAGCTCTTTTGCTTTTGTTTTATTTTCCTTTGTACCTAGCACAGTCTTCAGTAAATGTCTGAGAGAATTTGGAGTTACCTAATTTGCTCAGATAAAGACTGAAAGGAAGAGGAGGTATCTTTCTCCAAGCACCATATACTGCTCTAAACTCTAATGATGACCTTTCCCTAATATGTTATAAGCATCGTCAAGGATGTAGGGAAGTGGTCATTCCATCTTGAAATTTGTGATAAAGGAGAGAAAAGCTGGGCATAATTGGATGCCAAAACTGGGTCTGGGGTTAAAAGATTTCAAAAGGTTTAGGGAATGGATAACACCTGAGCTAAAATCCTATAGGGGCATCAGTGCAAGAGGGATGGGAAAGTTTCAATAGTAAAATTCGGAAAGCACAATGAGAACTAATCCCCTTAAGCTCCAATGGGGGAGAGAGGAAGGTCAAAGGCAGGATGCAGTCATGGCCTGGAATGATGATCAAAGATAACAGGGAGAAATCAGAGGCTCCACTCTTATTTTGTTTTGCTTTAAATTTCTTTTCTGTCAAGGGGAGTGATACACACTCCCTGCGCGACCACTGGCAAGTCACTTAAAACCTCAGTGCTTGGGCAAATCTGTAATAATATTGTGTTACCGTTCAGGTGTGTCCCACTCTGTGATTCCACTTGGGGTTTTCTTGGCAAACATACTGGAGTGGTTTGCTGTTTCCTTTTTAAGCTTAATCTAGTTTCTAGGGAAACTAAGAAAAGCTGGGTTAAGTGATTTGCCCAGGGTCAGGCAGTTAAGTAAATGTCTGAGGCTGTATTTAAACTTAAGGTGAGTCTTACTGTCTCCAGTCCCAAACACCATCCACTGTACCACCTAGCTGTCCCTGATTAGGTATGAATATTCTCTATATTACATGATAATGCAGTGTTCTCTGTATTATATATGAAGAAACTGAGGCACCAAGGAAGAGAATGCCTTGCCATGCAAAATCATACTAGTTGGCACTTATATAATGCTTTTTAAGGTTTACAAAGTACTTTACGTGTGTCTTGATCTTCACAACCATTACTATCTCTGTGCAGGTGAGGAAACTGAGGCTGAAAAAACCATGACTTGCCCAGAGTCATATGGTTAGGAGTGTTTGAGTCATGGTTCAGACTCAGTGTTTCCAAACTCAAGAGTCCAGTACTGTTCCCACCTAGCTGTCTCAACAATACAGATACATTTATTAAGTGCCTCCTTTATGCCAGGTCCCATCCCAAGAACTGGGGTTACAGAGATGGAAATGAAGCAGTCCTTGCCTGCAAAGACCTTAAATAATAGCAGAAATTAATGTAGTTTTGGAGGTAGTATGGCCAGGTTGTTCCAAGTGACTTGGAGTCAGAGAGACCTGGATTCAAGTTCTGCCCCATATACTAGCTCTTTGGCCTTGGGCAAGTCATTTAAAATCTCTCATCTCTGAAAAGTGGATAATAGTAGAAGGTGTTAAGTAAAGCATTTTGCAAGTCTTAAAGTGCTCCCTAAATTTGAACCATTTGGAAAGTGCTTTCTTATTTGAACCTTGACAGCCATGTAAGGTAGTTATTGGAAGTATTACAATCCCCATTTCCCAGATGGAGATCTTGAGGCTCAGAGAGGGAGAGAGAGCATCTGAATAGGCCATGGATAAATCTTTAGTCAGACAGAGCTGGACTCAAATGGTTTTTCCTCACTTTATTTCTAGCACTAATCATCCTAGGCAGTGTTTATGACGGTTAATCATTTTCGTGCAACATTTGAAGGTGACATATTAAACTGTACTGTCCAATTTCCTAGTCACCCTTGATCTTCTTGTGTCTTTTAACTGCTCAATGGGCAGCAGGTATGGAATTGTTTCTAGCATTGCTAGTAGTTTACAGACATGCAAAGGCAGGGATTTGCCCCTTTCTTTAGCAAAACATGTTAACCTTACTTAAGATAATCTTGTTAAGAAAAACCAGTAGTGCTGTCATTTAGAAATAATTACATAACTGGCAGTGTAGAAAGGAAAGACAACAGCCAGACTGACCTGGCCTTGACTTCTGAGGTGTTTGCACAGCTGTCCTGCTTCCCTCCCCATGGAACCACTTGCAGCTGAGGTTGGGAGGGATAGGACATTATGTCAGTGGTGCTCTCTTTGCTTATTAACCTTGTAGTCATGTCTGTCAGTTTAGGAGCAGGGCAGAGTGTGAGAGACAGACAGAGAGACGGAAAAAGAGAGAGGGAGTGAGAGAGGAGGAAAAGATGGGGAGGAGAAGGAAATGTGGGGGAGAGGGAGAAACAGAGAAAGGGAGGGAGAAAAGAGGGGAAGGAGAGGGAGGGAGAAGTAAAATTAAGGGGGAGGGAAAATAGAGAAGGAGAAGGGAGAGAGGAGGGGAAGAGGGAAAGAAAGGAGAGACAGTGAGATTGAGACAGAAACAGAGACACACACACACACACAGAGACACACAGGGAGACAGAGGGAGAGAATGAATGAAAATTAAAAAATTACAAAAAGAAAAGGTAGGCACTCTAGCTTGTGCTCAAGTCCCTGGGTATAGGAAGAGAGCCCAGCTTCCCTGAGGATTTCCCTCATTTATTTCCCTCGTCCACTTCAGTAAATGGACTTCACCAGCTTAGAAGGGAGAGACTTAGGTCAGTTAGTGTCACAACCTCTGCTGTCCTAGTTGAAGCTGCTGAGGCAGAAGGTACCCAAACAGGGCAAATGGTAATTTTCAAATGGATTTTGCTAATCTCAAAATTCTTTATAAATAAGCTGTTTAATTTAAATGGCTCCAATTAAATTTTGTTACTCAGCTATTCATACACGCAAACACACACACGCACACAATTTTGTTACTTGTGGAGCCCCGGATGGGCAAAAGTGTTTTGCTTCTCTGGTTCTACATACTTGGAGGAATTAATTTTCTTTCTGTCTTCTCTTTCCTGATTTGCTTACCATGTCACTCTTAGGGAGCATGAGTATTATCACCTCCATTTTCCAAATGTTGTAGAACACTTTTCCTAGGTTCATATGACTAGTAAATGTCTAAGGTAGGACTTGAACCCAAGCCTCTTAATCCACTCATCTCTTTCCACCATACCATGGTGCTTTTCCTGCAATGAGGGAATGGTACAGGCTCCATCTGTGGACTGGGTCTGACAGTAGGACCTGGACCTACACACATATTTCATCTGTGTGTGTGTGTGTTTGTGTTTGGGTGCATGTGTATATGCTTTCTTTGGAGGTTAAAGTCACTACCAGATGTTTCATTGTGTGTTAAAATGTATAAAAATATGTAATAAGGATTTCCTCCTTTTGGAACACATTGCTCATGGCATTTCTGAAATTACTGGCTCCATTCTTGTCCTAGTTAGATGATAAGATAATAAATATTGTCAGCCTGAACCCATCTGGATGAAGGAAATGTTTCAAAAGGGCTGGAGCAGAGTTCTCATTTGTATATCTTGTTAATGGACCATTAATGTTCTTCATTTTTTGCATGATGCTCCACTTTTGCAGATCTCTTGGACTGCTCAGGGGCAGTTCCATTTGACTAAACTGTCTCTGACTCCATGCATCCATACACTCTTGTCTCTTCCTTCTACCAAGTGAATTGGAAGTATAGTCTTTCCGACATTTCTCTGCGTACTCAATCCTATTTGTATATATCTTTAAAATATATATATATATATATATACACACACATACACACACATATATACATATATACACGCATACATGTATATATATATATATGTGTGTATATATAAAATATATATATACATATATATATAGGTTTATATATATTTATATATATACCATGATAAGAGAGGTTAAAAATATAAACTCCAGTAATCAAACCCAATCAAACCTCAGGAAACTCCTCTAATTTGTCATTTAGGCTTTCAATTGTGTCCAACTGTTCATGACCCCATGGACCCTTGCATATACCAGTACTGTCCATAAAGTTTTCTGAGCAAAGATACTGGAGTGGTTTGCCATTTCCTTCTCCATAAACTCTACACTTCTGAAGTGGGTAAATAACCAATCTGTTTTCCAGATGAGGAAACTGAAGCACCATTCAGAAATTTGTGACTTTTTAAATTTTTATTTATGTTTAGAAAGACAAAATAGCTCATGCCATAAAATGGGTCCATACTAGAGTCTGTGGCTAAAGCCCCTCTTAAATAAGAAAATCACAAAACATTTAAAAAGCATTTCTAGGCAAAATTATTTCAATTAATTAAAAGGGGAAAATTCCTCAATTTTAAATAGAGAATGCTTCATTTAATCAGTTTCTTAGATGAAAAAGTACTTTCAAATGGAAGAATCTCACTGTAGCCTCATACCTCTTCATTTGTAATAGAATTGATAAAATGAATTTGCTTCTAATTCAGAAACAATGGTTAAAACCCCCATTAAACATGAAAAATGTTTACAACTTGCTGACCCTTGTAACATAATTGCATTCTTTTTTTTCCATTTAAGAAATATTTGGAGAAGGGTCATGTAATACCATCTGTTAAGGATTTTGTAGTGTCTAAATTTCAGCATAATTCTTCTTGTGATCTTTATTGCCACCATGAAAATGACCACCAAAGGAATGTTTTATTTTTAGGATCTACAATTTTCAGGCATATGGAGACATATGGAAACTCTGTTAAACTCTAGAATTAGATTTTAGAATTAAAAACCACAAGCCTAGAAATCTGGGTTATTATTTTTCTTCATCATCTCACAGAATATAATTTTAATCATTACTAAACTGGCTGAATAATCAATCCCTACATGAAAGTGAAATACAAATGGGGCTACTGATGTAATAAAAACTGTCCCAAGACACATACTCATACAGGAATGGAACGATTTGTGTTAGGCATGTGGGAGAGAATACCCATCTCAGCTTTATAATTATGAGTTCTTCTATGGTCAGGAAGCTTGGGCAGTTAAGATATAGTGTCAATGAAATCCAAGTCCCAATTTTGAATCCCATAGAGATCTGCTTATTCTGCTCATTGATCATAGGCTGCCTATGTAACCCTGACTACCTATCTCAAAAATAAGTACCATTTCACAAAAGGTAATTCAGGGCTTCACTGCTTCACAGGGCTTCACCATTCACAGGGACAAATGGTTCAATGTGCATGTCTTGCTCATGATCTGTTGGCAGCATGATAATTATATTCCAAGGACATCTGATTATTATCACCTTTGAACCTGCTTGCTTAAAAAAAATGGTAAAACTGTGAACTGGTAAAATTAAAGTTCTTATCTGCAAGCCTAGTTTTATGGAGCTTCTCAATATGTTTAGGCTTTCCCCGTGATGTATTTGAATAGTAGTTGTCTCACTGAGCATCAAACATTAGATTGTCACCCTGGAGAATTTTACTCCTGCCAAAGTACTCTGGGCATGCCTGGATAATGGCTACAGCTTGTCTGTGAACTTCCACTTTCTCATCTGTGAAACTAGGATAACAGAATATGATATAGATGATGAGAGACTACATAAAAAGAGAAAGACATTTATTTTGTGCCTCACATAATTAACAATTGATATCGTTTTACTATTTGGGGAAAGAGTCTTTATTTCTCCCCCGCCCCATACATATTGAAAACCCATCTTCAGATAGCTCATCTTCAGTGTACACCTGGGAGATCATTATTTATCCTTAGTGCCAACCACCATCTTCTCAGGAAGAGAATGTGATCCTTAAAAAGTCATGCATCCTTCTTTCTGTGAAACATTTACATGATTTTGAAAAGAATGCTTATGGATTAATTGTAAGTAATCCTTGAAGGGAACTAGAAGGACTTCATGGGTAGGTGAGATATGTAGTAGATTAAAAAAAAATATCACAGGAATAAAGGCACCCAAAAGTGACAGACCTTTCCCCTCCCCTCAGGCATGCTTGGCAGGCAGAGTATAAAGGGTCCCAGAGATGAACAGGTTCAAGGTAGCAATGCAGTTCTGTTAGGGTTTGTTTTCCTATAATCCAACATTATACTTTTTCAAATATTATGCTTATTATTTTTACTATATCACTGACACACTCTTTGTGAATGAAACAGGACTGCTTTGATATGGTTAGGATTCTGAGCAAACTCTTTTGCAGTTCAGACATCAAAGGGTTGCCAAGAAGGAAAGATCCAATATTCAATAATTATGGTCATTGAAGGCAATTAATGACTGACTGGGAAGTGGATACTTATCAGTAGGAGAGAAATAAATGCTTTGAAAAATTTACCATTTGTTGGAATGCCAAAAACAATGATAACCAATATGTCTTTTGCTTTTATTTTTCCCTAAAGATCTGTTAATGTACCTACCTCCAGACTCCTTCGGAGCCTAATCTGAATGTCCCCTCCTATGCCAGGGTTTTTCTGATAACACCCTCTACTTCTTGAAATAGGCAGCTAGGTGGTGCAGTGGATAGAGTGCTGGGCCTGGAGTCAGGGAGACTCCCTAACCCTAAATAAATAAAATAGCACACAACTATACCAATAAACCAGATGAAAAATTGAGCCATGCCTGGGGGCAGCTTCCATGGCTTAAGGGAACCCTAAAGTCTGGGCCCTGCTCTCCCTGTAGCCCCTATGGGAGTTCAAATCTCACCTCACACACTTAACTGGCTGAGTGATTCTGGGCAAGTCACTTAACGCTGCTTGCCTCAGTTTCCTCATCTGTAAGGTAATGAAAAATCATTGCATTATTTTTACCAAGAAAATCTCAAATGGGGTCATGAAGAGTAGGATATGAATGAAATGTCTCAACAGCAACAACCTCTTGCAGTGTTGTGCTGTTACTTTGTATACATTTGGTATTTCTGTCGCAATACATGTGGAATCTCATTAATGTATAATGTAACCCCCTTGAGGTCAGTGACTACTTCTTTTCCTGAGCACCTAACACAGTGCCTTTGCATGTAGTAAATGTTGCATTTGATAAAGAATTGCCTCATTCAAAGTTATGTTAGGGACCTTCATGTTAGAGATGAAGAAACTGACATTCTGAGAGGGGAAGTGATACGCATGAGCTCACAGTTAATTAATTAGCAGTCAGGTTTTAGGAAGAGGAGTGACATCAATCCGATAAATTCAATAAATATTTATGCCCATTATATGTGGGCTCCTGTGCTAGATAGCAGAGGATATGTAATGGAATTGAGCGCAGATACAGCTTTCTGGCATTTTTTAGTCTAATAAAATTTAACAAATGTTTGTTGAATTTAATTTCAAATAATCTAAGAGGAAGAATGCAATATGCAGATAATTCAGTTCAAGTCAATAAGCATTTCTTAGGTTCCTGCGAGGTACTGGGGATACCTCCCCCTAAAAACTCCTCAGACTCTTTGTCTTCATTGAGCTTCTATTCTACTGAGGGAATGCAACATATAAGTCAAATGAAGGTGTTGAACTTGACCTATAATGCCTCTTTCAGTTTCATAGACTATGATTTTAAGGATAGCTCCAGGAAAATTGAGGAGAGAGAGCCCTAGCAACTGAGGGGAACCAGAGGAGGGTTAATAGAGAGAGCAGGTGGTTGACTTGCAGCCTGAACGAAGAGAAGGATTGTGAGAAGTACAGAAGAAAAGGGAGTGTGCACTCATGCTAGGCATGAAAGGGACTTTGGGAGGCAGAGCGTTGAAGTCAGGGAATATCTCTTAGTACAATTTGACAGGACTGTGAAGTTCTTGAAGAAGTAGAGTATGAAATCAAGCTAGAAAGTTACAAGGCACATTGTGCTAGTGAGTTGCAAATTTCAGATAAAGGAAAACTGGAACCACAATAGGATTTTGAACAAGGAAGCATCATAGCCATGCCTATGAATTTGGAAGATTTTACTGGCAACTGGAAGGAATGAGAATGGATTGGAGAAAGGAGAGGATCAAGCTAAGGAAATGAATTGTACAGTAGTCCAGGCAGGAGGCGACATGGGCCTGAACTAGGGTGGTAGTTGTTCCTTGAATAGAGAAAAGGGGACAGATGTAAAAGATGTTATGGAGGTGGGATTTGCATTGCTAAGAAACTGATTAGATATACAGATGTGAACATTGCTTACTGAATAGATGGTGGTACCCTCAACAGAAATATAAACATTTGGATAAAGAGGCAGATTTCATTGGGAGGAGGTGTTGATAATTAGTTCTATTTGGGTTGTCTTGAATTTGATTATAGTACATCCAAGAAAGAAATGTCTAACCGGAACTTGGTGATGGAAGACTCTTTAGTCCTCAAGAGGAAAATGAAGACTGGATACATTCACTGATTTGGGAGTCATCTGCTTAGAGGTATTTGAATCCATGGCAGCAGATGAGATCACACTGGGAGAGGGTGCAAACAGAAGAGAAAATGACCTAGGACAGAAGCCTAACAGAGAGTTACATTAAGGGAGAAAGAGATAGGTGATGAATGTAGCATAGAGATAGAAGGGAGAGATGAAGCAAAGAAAAGAGGAAGGGCTAGGGAGAGGAAGTACTTTGTTAGTAACATCAAACGTTTTGGAAAGGTTAGAGAAGGAAAAATGAGAAAGACCAATGAATCTAGCAGTTAAGAGATGTTGGCAACCTTAAAAATGGCATTTTCATTGGGGGGGTAGTGGGGTTAGAAAGTCAGATCTCAAAGGGTCAAAAAATAATGAATGTGAGGAAATGGAACCAAAACAGTGTGGAATGTTTTTAGAATGTGACAAAGAAAGGGAGGCAAAATATAGGATTATGATGAGGGAATGGCAGACTCAAGTGAAGACTTTAGGGTAAGGGTAGGCCTGAATACAGCTGTAGGTTCAGAGAAAGAATCAAAATATCTGAGAGGAAAGAGAATGAGAACACCTTCAGAGGCAGAGTAAAATTGAAAGTGACTGAAGATACAATGAGGATTTGAGATATGGAATAGGAAAGATAAGGGAGCTCAAGATGGATTGTCTCAATTTTCTCAGTAAAATAGGCTACAAGGTCTTCTCTTTTTGAGGATAGGAGAAGAATTTGGGGCCTGACAAAAGAAAGTTTGGAACAGCCACTGATAGGAATGAAATAGAGAGAATTAATCAAGTAGGAGTAAAAGTTCTTTTCTGTACAGTAGTAAGGGTTCAGTTGATATAGGATGACATGAATTTCCCTTAGACCTAGTTGGCATGGTGATGCAATATGCTCTGAGAAAGTCTGAGGCATGCTTGAGGATTGGCAGCACATTAATTGTACAAAGATGAGGAGACAGAATTCAGGTTGGAGAAGGAAATATAATTGAACTGGCTAACTATAAGGACAAAACTGAAGGGTGGAAAGTGGTTCCATAGAAGCGTGATAGATTGAGAGCGAAAGAGGTGGAAGCAGATTCATAGAGAATCAGCATCTTGAGTGAAATCTAGAAAGGATTTCAAAGGCTGCCTAGTACAGGCCCTTGGTTTGACATACAGGAAACAGACTCAGAGAGAAGAAATACCTTATCCAAGATCACACACAAGTAGTAGCAGAGCCTAGATTATGGGTTTTGATAAGAATGGATATATTTATGAGGAGTGAGGCAGGATTAGAGAATGAGGTCAAAAAGGATAAATTTTAGAATTCAAAAGTCATAGAGGAGGCATAATTATGGGTGATGATAAAATCTAAGGCATACCTCTCCTAAGAGCGATGCTATGGTCCATGGGAATTAATCAACTACAATGCCAAGGTGTTTGAGGAGATAGCAACATTAGAATATCAACAATAGAAGGTCAGGAGGTTGTGTTGGAGAGAGTGTGTGAGCCAGGTACCCAACCCTCTGAAAAGTGTTCTGGAGATCAGTAGATCAGACCAACAGGGATCTATAACACCAATGATTATAAGAAATAATGAAAACAAGGCACATGAGCCAATGTGTGAGGTAAAAAGCAAGGGGTATGACGACAGAGGAGGGAAAAGATCACTTGAAATAATCTAAAGACTATTTCCATTATTTGCCAATCCAGGAAAGTTTCATGTCCAGCTTAGTTTATATCTGTGTTTTTGAGAAATGTCTATATCCTGTGACTTAACATCATGGAATTTAGTGTCACGAGGGACCTTAGAGATCATATAGCCCAGAAAGACAAAGACCAGAGACCTCAGACTTGCTCAAGGTAACACAGAGCTGGGATTTAAGTCTAGGTGTTCTAACTCCAAATACACTTCTTTTTTTGACCTGGTCATTCTGTAAGATGGAGGCTCTAACTTTCTCTCTGCTACGCCCCCACTCCTCTTCTCTAAAACAAAGGAAGGATGATCTGGCTGCCCAATAATAGGTCTTTCTTTCTGCACATCAAACTAATAAGAGGAGAATCATAGGTAAGGCTGGCCTATACCCTACAGAATACATAATGTAATATGTTCTCTCAAACTTGGGCCAAAGCTATCAGGAACCCTAGATGGGTTCTTAGTAGGGGGCAGCATGCATAAACTGTCTACTGGGACAAGACCACAGCAAATGGCTTTCCCAGACTCCTCCTCAGAGTTCTCAAGATCTATGTGTATTTTATAGAAATCTGCTTATAGTGGGGAAAACCAAATTGAATCACTGTTATTGTTAGGTTTAACAAAACTATCCATCTGCATATTAGTCACAGAATGTCCAGGAACAGAAACTCCCAGAAATTTGCATATCTGAAATTACTGAGAGTAAAGCCTCAGCATCAATACAGAGTTTTCTTAGGTTTCACAGACCCGAATATTATTATTTGGTAACAAATAGGATTTTGAGGGTTATCCAGGTGTTACAAAGTAGCACTGAAGATCATTCCAGAGACTTCCTCAAAATTGGGGTTTAGCCAGTATCTGTCATTTCACATGACTTCTCATGCCTACTATATTTGTGAATTTGGGAAGAAGGGAGTGAAAGAAAGAGAAAATGAGAGTGTTTTAAGGTTAATTTAGCAGCAACTTCTCCTCCCTTATTATGGTAAACATCTTATTTTTACAGATGGGCATCTTGCAGAAGTCAGAAAGTTGACAAATTATTTTTCATTTGTGTACTGGTAAAGTGTGTATGAGAGGCAGTCTTATGAGAAGTGACCCTCAGAGTCAGCAAGACCTCTGTTCAAATCCTGTCTCTGACATGTGGGTAGTGTATGCAGGGCCCTAATCTATACATAAGGATAAATGCAGGCTGTATATTGGCTTAGTTTTAAAATGTAGTTCTATTTATGTTTTATTGTATTTTAATTTATTTTGTTAATATTTCCCAATTACATTTTAATCTGCTTCAGGCCACATTTGGTAGGGTTGTGGCTCATGGGCTATGTGTCTGACACCTTTGCTTCAGGTAACTTTAAATGGTATACACATATGCATTTGCATGTGCACATACATATACATGCATGTATATATGTGTATATATAGTATGTATGTATGTACGTATATAAGTTCCAGAGAAGGTGCTGATCTGCATTAGTAAAGGGAATTTCCTCATATGTAAATCAGGTGTGGTCTCTCTCCTGATCCCTAAATGAAAAAATAAGAGGGAAAAAAACTATGTTTTCATTGAAAAAAAAATATGAGACATTCAAAAATGTAGAGAAAACAATCCTGTTGTATTCTCCTTTGAGGAATTTTGGTCTTTGGTGAAATAGAACAATACATTCTCAGGTAATAATTAAAGAAAGAAACATTATCTACTAAATGGCTAATAATAAGGCAATCATGTCTAGTTGTCTTAAATAACTAGTTCATTTCATGAAAATGTGTATAAGTGCTTTCAGAACTATTCGGAAAAGAAGGGGAATAATTGTGACCCATGGTCAGTCAGAGATTAATACTGTTTTTTCCTTGCCATTCCAAGGCATTCTATGTTTAATCATAAATCTTTTTTTCTGGAAATATGATTAATTAAGTTGCATATGTATGGATCTCCAGTAGTTTAGGCTCTGTTTTCTTTATCCTTTGGAGTTTAACCTCAAACATGAGCTGGCTACGTTGGAAGTATTGGGGTGGGAGGAAACTAGAATACTGCTATTCCTGGAAAATTTCTGTCACTTCTCAAATTTCACTTTGGAGAAAAGAATATTGTTGGGTTTTCTTCCCTAGCTTACCTTTGTGGCCATGGACAAGTCACTTTATCCCTGAAGTCTCAGTTTCCTCATCTGTAAAATGGGGAACTTGATCTTTTTCAGCTCGAAATCTGATGATTCCCATGGTCTTTGGTAGTTTATGTAAACTGCTTTGTCACCGTAAGTGTCATATAAATGTTAATTGTTATAATCATAAAGTTCTAGAAATGCTATAGTGATTTATGGGGCATCACTGTTCATTAGCACCAAGTTATCAATTATGTCAAACTCAGAAATAATGTTTCATGGATCCCCATTCCAGGCGAGGGGAGGGACACAGCAACATCTGCAATAATTAAAATATGTTCAGACAGGATTAAGGGCATACTCCAAAGTAGAACCTTCTTAATTCATTTTTATGGATATTTGCTGTTTATGGAGCAGCTTCTGTACAGTGTATGGGAGAGTACTGGACCTGGAGTCAGGAAACCCTGAACTCAAACCCAGACTTAAAGTACTTATTATGTGATCTCAGGCAAGTCAACTAACCTCCACCTGCCTCAGTATTTTCATCTGTAAAATAGGGATACTTCCTAGGGTCATATGAATAAAATGATATCTGTAATGCACCTTGCAAACCTTAAAGCATTGTATAAATACTAATTATTATTATTTTATATAACCTAATTTACCATTGTAGCCTCTCCCCAACCATCTTTAATAACAAAGAAATTAAAAAAACAATACTAAAAAAATGCTGTTTGTGGTCCTGCACTTCCACAGTCTTTTACAAAACTCTATGGAGAAAGGAAGGAAGTATTTTCTGGGCATCATTCCTTTGGAGTCATGTTTGGTCATTACAATTTCATAACCTTGTTTTGCTTATTTCTTGTTCTTTTCCCTTTATAGTATTATGATCATTATGCATGTTGCTTTCCTGGTTCTGCTTACTTTCCATCAGTTCATATCTTCCCATATTTCTCTGTATTCTTCATATTCATTATTTTTACAGCACAGTAAGTAATATTCAATTACATTCATGGACTATCCTTTTTTTTATACCTCTCAGTTGATGAACATCTGTCTACTTTGTTTCTGATTCTTTGCTACTACAAAAATTGCTCCTATAAATATTTTATTATCTGTTGGCCTTTTCTTTTTTAATCATTGACCTCTTTGAGGTACATATGACTAGCAGTGGAATCTCTGAGTCAAAAGGTATGGATATTTTAGTCACTTTCTTCAGATGCTTCCAAATGGCTTTCTAAAATGTTTGGACAAAGTAACAATTCCACCAACCAGCAAGGCTGCTAAAATAACAGCAGTAAGAATGCATTGACTGTATTTTGACATGTTCGGAATTGCCATTGGAAACAATCATCAACCATCTGTTCAGAATGATTTGAGAATAAGAAAATGAAGAGAATTTGACTTGAATCATTTGATATCATCGCCAACTCCCATTATCCTAGAGGACTGGTAGTGGGGACAATTATAACTATATTCTGTAAGGATATTCTCATGTAGTTTGTTTCTCCAGTTCCTGTAAAGTAAGGTATGAGCAGCAATGCAAAGGCTGCCCTTCTTCTGGACACTCTGCTCTAGAGAATTCACCTGCCAATTCCTCAGGCAGTGACCAGAGATGATACAGTTCTCAAAAACAGAAAGGAAAAAGGGGTAGTTGACTGAAGCAACAGTAAAACAAGATCTCACTGGAATCAAACTTTTGAATAAAAAAAGAAAGTTATGTTTAACTGTACTCATTCTAAATTCAGTATTGAAAAGTCAACCTTGGATTTTTTGCAGATAAGTCAGCAGTGACCTAAAATTATGAAAATCAAGGAAATATTAATTGTAAAGCACTTAGCACAGGACTAGTGTATTATAGCTGCCTATAAATGCTTGTTCTCTCCCCCTCCCTCCCCTTTTCACAAATTTCATCATGGATAAATATATGCTACTGGATATCTGAGATCTATGGAGTAGTGAAGCCCAGAATAGATTCTCTGGGTATATCAAAGATACTCCAGGATCTCCAAGAATATGGGGGAAAATATTCTGGCCCTACTGGAGATAAACAAAAGGCTTTATATAGTTAGGAAAGGTAGTAAGAATGACTCAGAAATGGCAGAGCTTGAGGACATTTTACTGCATCCCAAACAAATGGAAGTAAATAATCTCACCCAGGGATAATTGGGTATTTGGCTTATGTGTGGCATAGTTAAATTTTCTATTTCTTTTCTAGAAAGGCATATCCTAGTCTTTGAGATAGTCGGCTCACTGAGATATAGTATGAAAAATCATTTTGCATTCAAATCAAAATATTTTAAACAAAATAGCGCAGACTTTGATTTTTTTTTATTTTGGGTATCAAATACCATTGTAATATACCTTTGCAAGGAAAATATTGGTATGACAGAAAGATTTCCAGTCTCCATCCAATGTCTCCATTTATTTTAAACAGCCTTCTAGCTAAGGGTTTTGGAGAGTTCCTTGAAATCTGTATTGAGATTTGGCACTTTTTGTTAAATTTATATATGTAGAATAACTTACAGAGACTTACTCATTTTCACTGATACTGTGAAATCTAAATATGACTAAACCTGTTTTCAGACATACAAGGAGATTTCCTTATAACTGATTATCTCCTCAGAACCTTGGATGATGCTGTTGGAACCTCATCCTCAGATTGATCTTGATCCATTTTTTTCTTAACTTTATTAGGTAAGAGTACTCTGTATGATTCCTGTAACATAGTGGCGATAATCCAGAGAGGTTTTGTGCCGTAGCTGTAGGGAATATAATTCCATTTCCTTGCCATCATTAGAATAACCATTTAAACATGCAAATAACTTAGCCTTTGTACTTTGCAGATTTGTAGAGACTAGAAGAGTTCAGTCATTCAACAGAACTGTTTTTTATTATTTTGCATTGATGACTTTTTTATTTTTACATCACATTTATTTCCAAATATATTATCTCTCTTTCACTCAGCAAGCCTTCCCTTGTAACCAAGATTTAAAATGACTTAAGTTTTTGTTTTTTTTAAAGGCAATTCAAGTAAAAACAGCCAACACATTAACTTGTCTGATGGGACATGTAAATTTCAATACTTATAATATAAGAAAACTTAACTTTTCTTGCCTGTTCCTAATCTTGGGGGATAATCTTGGTCATTACTGTTATATAATATTCTGTTTTTTATTGTTCTTTTCATTGAGATTCCAGTTTTTATTATTTTTCAGTCTTTATACATATTGTTTTCCTAGTCTTGCTTACTTTCCTCTGCTTTAGTTCATGTTTTTATTATTTTAAATTTTTATTTATTATTTGTGTTATGTTTAAGTTTTTAATATTTGTAAGTCATTATGCATATTGTTTTCCTAATCCTTTTTCTCTGCTTCAGTTTATGTTTTTATTATTTTTAAGTTTTCATTATTATTTGTATTATTTTAAAGTTTCATTACTTTTTATTATTTTAAGTTTGTATTATTTTTAAGTCTTTATGCATATTGTTTTCCTGGTTCTGCTTACTTCTCTCTGCTTTATTTCATGTTTCCTCATGTGACTCTGAATTGTCATATTGTTTTTTCTTCTAGCACAGTAATATTCTGTTTCATTGTATTCAGAAGCCATTATCTAATTGATGAGCATCTAGTTTTTTTCCAGTTCTTTGCTATCACATCAAGTGCTACAGTGCATATTTTGGTATATGTGGGACCTCTTTTTCTATCTTTGATCTCCTTGGGGTATATGCCCAGTAGAGGGATCTCTGAGTCACAGGGTACAGACATTTTAGGCAAGTTTTTAGCATAATTCTAAATTATTTTCTAGAATGGTTCAATCAATTCTGTGACTATTTTCCCATAACCCTTCTGATGCTGACTTAACTTTTGTTATCTATGACAAATCAATTAGAACTTTAGTTTGGGAGTTTTTTATTTTCGTTTTTATTACTAGTATTGTGGAACGGTCTTTGATATAATTGTTAAAAGCTTGCATTTCTTTTAAAAACTGATTATATTTCCTTTGGTCATTAACCATTAAGGAACGACTCAAGGTTATATCTATATCTATACATATATCTATCTATATACTTGTGCTAATTCCCTATATTGCCTCTGTATCTGACAATAATAATAGCAACAGTAATAAGCAATTAGTATTTATATAGTGCTTTCAGGTTTGCAAAGTGCTATACAAATATCATTTTATCTTCATAATACCTCTGGGAAATAGGTCCTATTATCATCCTCATTTTACAGATGATGAAATCAAGACTGATGTGTTAAGTAACTTGCCCACCATCATTTAAGTAGTAAATGTCTGAGGCTGGATTGAGCCTTCTATCTCTAGGTTCACTACTCTATCCACTGTGACATCCAGATGCTTTTTAGCAAATCAGGAAATATTTATGAAGCATCTACTACATGCAATGCATTATGCTAGGGGTTGTGCAAAAGTATGTGTATGGATTGGTTATCTCCTTGTTGTGAGTCTGACCTCCAGTGATTGTGATCTGTCCATGCCTGTCCATCCTGTTTGAACCTAATCCAATCCAATACAATAAATATTTAGGAAGGGCTTAGCATGTGTCAAGCATTGTGATAAGTGCTGGGAACACAATAAATAAGAAGAAATTCCAAGCTTACAATCTAATGAGAGGAAAAAATTCACAAAAGGAGGCAGGAAAAGGGAGGGAGATAAGACATCAGTACTTGGCATGGGAGTATCTTGTTCTGCGGATTTGAAACCGGGCAGAGAAGCAGGTCCAGAGTGGAGTGAGGACAAACAGTCCAGTCTCTGCCTTCTATAAAGAAAGCATCCAGAGGAGTTTGATACTCCACCTTCCAGCCCTCCAATAAGAAGAGAGAGGAGGCTGAGGGAGGTGGCATCAATCAAGGCTGGAGGTAGCAGTGTGATGATGACATTAGTGGTGATGACCTCAACCTGGGAATATCACAGAGGATGCTTTCAGAGGTATTCCTGAGCAAATCAGAATTTTTAAAAATAGACCTGGTTACATAATAATGGAAAGACTGTAGTCTCTCAAATCAAGAAATCGAAAGGAACTCCAGCACACTGGGTGAATGTCCCTTTAGTGGAATTAGGATGTGGAACATTCTGCATCTGCTGTCTAGTTTCAACATCTTCTTTATGGCCAAAGCTCTCTCTCTCTCTTTCTCTCTCTTTCTGTTGGAGTAGAGTAAATTTAAAAGTCTGTTCTCAAGGAGCTTATATTCCAATGGAGGAGATAATGTATGGATAAATAGATAGGTGGATAACTACAAAGTAGATACTAACTTTAGAGGAGAAAGCATTAGCAGTTGGAGTGGGGGAGGGCACAGATCATTAAGGTCTCCCTCAGCCACTTGAGCTGAATCTTGAAGGAAGCCAGGGATTCCAGAGGCAAAAATGAAGGAGAGCATTCCAGGCAGGGGGGATAATCCATTCAATGGCATATAGATGAAACATGGAGCATCAGGTATGAAAAACAGCAAGTCAGTAGGACCTCAGAGTGCCAGGAGATGAGTTAAATGTAAAAATAATGAAAATGATGGGAAAAGGACATGTGAAATTTTACATGCTGGAGAACTTGGTATTTTACCCTGGAAGTAATAGGGGGCCACTAGAGTTTTTGGGGCAGTAGGCTGCCTTTTTTTCCCCAATATTATGTCCACTTTGTCTTTGTAAATGCAAATCCTCCTAAGGTACCCAGAGTTGAAACCTAGGTGTCACCCCTGATTCCTCACACTCAATTCCCAGATTCAATCTGTTGCCAAGGTCTGTTGATTTTTCCCTTTCAGTATTTCTTATAGAGGATATTCCAAGAATTTTAGTTCAGTTTTCTGCTGTTAAGGTATCTAGTGGGCAACAGCAATATTCAGAGTATTGGACCTGGAGTTAGGAAGACCTAAATTCAAATCCAATTCCAGACATTTCCTAGCTGGCAAGTCACTTAACATCTGTCTGTCTCTTTTCCTCATCTCTAAAATGGGGATAGTAGTAACACCCACCTCCCGGGGTCATGAGAATCAAATAGATATTATTTATAAAGCACTTGGCATAGTGTCTGGCACATAGGAGGTATTATATAAATACTAGCTGTCATCACTATTATGTTCAGCACTTTTTGTAAAGCATAGATATAAATATGTAAGGGTCATAAAAACATGAAAAGAAATAACATTAGATATTAAGAATTCATGTAGACAAAAAAGGGGAAGGAAAGAATGACAACGCCAAAGTTTTGACAAAATCATGTAGTTTAGATAAAAGTACAACCTGTTGAATTGCAGGAGGGAGAGTAAGGGAACTTGGGTTCAAATCCTGGTTCTTCTAGTATCCTCTCTGTGTGACCTTAGTCAAATTCCCTAAATTCTCAGACCTTCATTTCCTCATCTATGAAATGAGAGGATTGAATTAGATAATTTGTAAAGTCCTTTCAACTCTCAATCTATGATTTTATGCCTGGGAGCCATTGATGTGCAACTATAATATTATATGTAGTTTGCTCTCTCAAATGAACAATTCAGATTTCAAAAAAGTTATTCATGTATAATATGTGTATAAATTTATAAGGAATATTTTTTAGAAATGTGACATTGGAAGAATAACAGCATTTTTCCATCTTTTGTAAGACCAAGGACTGAAATAGAAAGTATATATGATTTTCACAATCTCTATCTACCCTGCAATTGGCCAGTTTCCAAAATCGGATGCCATTTTTTGGTAGAAGGTTTGAAAACAAAGCCATAGTTTAGAGCTTCTTAGAAAATGCAAGAAAACTCTTCTGGCACCATATTACAAACTAATATAGATGAATTAAAGATTCTGATGAAGATTAAAAATTTACATGAGGTTGTCAGTATAAAAACATTAGTTTAGAAGACCTGAGCATGGTGATGGGAAGACAGAGAGTGGCAAATAAGTAAATAGAAGAGACATAATACCACAGGATAATTAGCATTTTAATGAACAATAATAATCAACGTAATCTGGACAAGTCGAGCTCTTCCGTATTCACATACAGTAAAATATACATCTGTATTTCATTTACAGGTTGTACTCAGATTATCTCTACTTTGCAAGTTCCAATAAATCTGCTGAAGATTTCCATGAGAAAGTGGCAGAATCTCTGCAGCTGTTTGAAAATTGCATGTTGGATTATTCATTGCGAGCCTGTGTCTACAATAACACCCTGAATAATGCGATGCCTGTATGTATTCACAAAATCCTTTGCCTTCTTTCAATAATGAGCTATTTTGCTGTTATTATCTAAGTGGAAATGTGGCTCAGAATTTTAGCATATAAACAGGAGGAAGTGTTTTAATGTGCAAATACTATTCAGAGAGTCCTTTGAGAGATAAATAACATTAGAACAGATACAGGCCAGTGAAAACCTGTATTTTTGCCCCTCTGTTCCCTATAGATGATCCACCAAGAGTCATAGCTTCTTGCTTTGCAAGAGCATGAAAGTACTTTTTTCATTACGTTACCATTTGACGTGTGGCTTTTATTCCAAAGCCATCCAAAATTCCAGATTGACAAGGGTACCCATTCTGAATATGAATAGACACTCTATTTGTGAAAATTAAGGTTGAATTTTAAAATATTTTGCTGTGTTTTAAATTGCATACCAGTGACCACCAATGTTTCACATGACTGGCCATCAAACAAAGTATGTCATCTGCTGATCAATTTTATATTTCTCATCTAAATTCATGAGGGTCTTTTTTTTTTAATACTAAGAAAGTAATTTTTACTAGTTGTCTTTTCTAAGGTTAGAGCATTTAAGTTAGGCGTGGTTTACCTCACCTCATGATATTTTTCTATTTCCATGTAGTTTTCTCCTTTCATGCAATTTTCTGCTCCAAGTTAACAAGCATTTATTATGCTCTTACTGTGTGCTGGAAACTATGCTGTTTTCAGAAATGCTAGAAATGATTCTTAAACAAGTTTGCAGAAGACAGTGAAGTAGAAACAGCTAGGTGGCAAAGTAAAAGCACTGAGGTAGCATAGTAGATGAGATTCAGGAAGACCTGAGTTCAAATCCTATTCAAACACTTAATAGCTCTAGGACCCTGGACAATTAAATTGTGTTAGCCTCAGTTTCCTCATATGTAAAATTCCGGCAATAATAGCACTTGCCTCCCTGGGTTGTTGTAAGGATCAAATGAGATAATATACACAAAGTGCTTCCCAAAAGTTAAGACACTACATAACTGGCTAGCTGCTATGACCTCTATTATTAATTTCAGTGATTCTCGTGTGCTTCAAAATGGAACTTTAGAAATCTCACCACACTAGGAACACAAACCACAAGGGACCACAGCGGGGCGTGTGTTGATGCTGGTATGTTGGGAGAAGACAAGGACTCCTTTAAGACAGAATGGAATCCAGTTAAAGAACATTCGTTTATTTATTCCATGAACATTTGCAGGGTATCTACTTTGTATGACTCATGCTTGGAGGGCGTGGGGATACAAAGAGGAAGAATCAATCTCTCAATAAAATTTTTATTAAGAGCTTGTTATCAGGCACTGTGCTATCTACGTATGGGCTGTAGTTATGGAGACAAAAAAAATAAAGAAACCACTCTTGCCTTCAAGGAGCTCAAATTCTCTCAGGGAGACAGCATAGACATGTGCAGGTCTCTACAGAATGTAAACATAAATAAATGAGTGAAAAATAATTGGGGAGAGACACAAGAAACTGGGGATCCAGAAAGCCTCGTGTAGAAAATGACACTTGAGGGGATTCCAAAAGGTAAAGTTGAGCAGGGAGTGCATTCCAGGAATGGGGTGCCACCTTTGCAAAGGTGAAGAGATGGGAAATGCAATGTCCCTTTTTTTAACGAGGTCACATTTTAGTAGAGGAGCTGAGGCATAGCTTCGTAAGGCAGTATATGACAAGGATTTTATGAACTATGTGCTAGATGGACAAAGAGGATGTAGGGAAGAGGGGGATGCAGGAAGGATTCCCTGAGGAGAGTGAAAGTGTGGAATAAAAGACAAGAATGATCACAGTTTCTGGTACTCTAAGTATTAATGGGTCAATAAGTTAATCAGCAAGAATTCATTAAGAGTCTGCTCTATTCCAGGTATTGAGTTAAGACTCAGGCGTACAAAAACAGAAGTGAAATCATCTCTTGGCTTTAATGACCTCACATTCAGAGACTATATACATAAGTATATATGAATATATAAATAATATGATATGCTGCATATAAATTTATGCCTATATGTGTATATAATGTATACATATAAATACCTATGTAGATAGATAGATATACTATATTCTCTACAATGTATACTATATAAGCATATATATACTATGCTCTGTTATATGTGCATATACGTATACATTTCGAGAGACACAGATATTAAGATGTACACGTTATATGTATACTATATAGTATACATGCATGCATACATACATACTGAGAGAGAGGCAGATAGACATGCAAATGTGTGCTTGTTTGGATGTGTGTGTATATGTGTGTGGGTGCCAAGTAAATTCAAGGCATTAACAGTTGGCAGGGACATGGGCAGTGGGGAGCATCAGGAAAGGCCTCTTAGAAGGCATCCCTTGAGCTGAGTTTTGGAAGAAATTTGAGATGCTAAGAGATTAGGAGCGGAGAGAAAATGGAATGGACATGTGGAACATCCAGTGCAGAGGTTCAGAGGAAGGAGAATGAATGTCGTCTATGGGTCACAGTAAGAAGGACAATCTGGAATGGTCCCCTAATAGAAACCATTCTGTTGACTTCGCTCTGTCCAACAACTTTTCAGGGAACCAGGCTCCTACTAGGTTGTTGTTGTATATGTGTGTTTACCCTCTCTATTAGGCTATTTAACTATATAATTGAAAATACTGAGATGATTCTGAACACCTTATTAATCAAAAGTCATCCTAATAAGCCAAATAATCAGAATTCTATCCTTAAGATTTTCAGATCTGCCTTAGAATAATTTATAGAAAATATTTTAATTAAAAGACCACATCCTATAGTTCCAGGTCTGTGTGCTGATAAAAATCTGGTTTTTAACAGGAATAACTCAGTTTCACCTTGACCTCTGTCTTTCAAAGAACACATTCCCATTGCACTCAAGTATACATGTCTATTCCCAAGACTTGTGATCAGCTTCTAAGACCTTCTGCCCCAGAGGGGAATGGTTTACATATTGTTAACAAAGATCCAAATGCTACCATGAATAATTCATCACTATTTTATGGAATGGGTCTAAAGTATAGAAACCATATAAAAACCTAGGAAGTTCCTACTATGTTTGACAGCAAATGCCTGAGCTGTGTAGCGGAGGCATGATCTGGGCTTCCAGAACCATTCTCTCTTCCCTTCCTCACTGTCTCCCACTGGTAACCAGCTCAGTAAAAAACATTTTCCTACCTGAAAAATTGTATACAATCCAGTTGTATGGCCGCAACAACAACCAGCTCAGTGAAAAACATTTTTTTTTCCTCAAAAATTGTATACAATCGAATTGTACAAAAGGTCAAAGACTTTTCTGAGTTATCGTGCCATGAGGTATGTCTATGAATATTTTTAGTGGTGATATTGGTGTCAGAATCTTAGCAAGAACAGCAAGAAAATTCAACAGCAACCAATAACCCTCACCCTCTACAACCCATGAGAACATTTCCCAAGACTTCATTGTACTTTACCCGTGAGTTTAAATGAAAACATCAGTCTGTGACTCTGTTGTAAAAGATGGCATCATTTATTGATCAGAGTAATTTCCTGATGTGGGACTGAAGCTTACGTGAAATAATGAAGTGCCTATTAAGTGTTTTTCAGAAGGCATTATAAAAGTTCTATGAGTTTAATAATCATAAAACTTTCCATTTCCTGCTACATGACCATAGTCTGTGGAGTCACAAGGAGAAACAATATTTTTGAGCCTATTTGTAAAATCCAAAAATTCATGATCCGAATTTGAAAATTTCGCAGTGAATGTTAGTAGGAAGGGAAATGGCTAGGCTGATTTCCTCTCCTAGTCAAAAGCCCTGTGATTCAACTCTCTGACCTTCATAGCATTTATCGAATGTACTTTATAAAGGAAGTTTTCAAGAAAAAGAAACATAGTTTAGATGTTTAGAGTTAGAAGTGACCCAGAGAAATTAAATGATTTACCTAAAGTCACCCAGGTTTGTCGAGAGCAGAAGTAGGATTTGAACTCATTTCTCTGAATCAGAATCCAGGACTCTTTCCACATACTATTTCTCTTAAGTGATTGATTTCTTTGCATCCAGTGGATAGGATGTGACTAAAGTAACTTTAATCTTGTTGGCTCAGTACTTGGTCTTAAAGGTTTTGGGGAAATCATCGTATCAGTAAGGATTCCATGAATTTTAAATGAATTGAAAATAAGCTACTGTCCCTGAAAGCAAGCGAATTTGGTTATTTTAGCTGTATTGTAAGCTAGAGGAGTCTTATACAATGTTTAATTGGTTGAAATTGACCTATTGAAGTTATCCAGCCCCAACTTAGGGGATTTGCCAATGGATATAGCTGATATTAAAAGGATAGAATAGTGAGAGAGACTGGGAGCTTGTCACCCTCACTTCCACTGCCCAGATGTACTCTTCATTAAATGAGTACATGGTACTCATGACCTAATATCCAGAGGCTATGTACTTGTTGCTAATGAATTCATTCCTTCGCAGTATATCTGCAAACATGCATTGAGTACAGACTGTATCCACTCCTATGCTGAGCTCAGAGGGGACAAGAGTGGAATGAGACATAGTATGAGATAATCTCTGCCTTTAAGAAGTTTACAGTCTGGTTGGGGAGATAGGACTAAGGTACATGAAATCAGAATATTTGTAAGTCAGTCAACAAACTTTTATTAAGTGATTACTATGTTCTAGGCACTGTGATAAGTGCTGAAGATACAAAAAATGGCAAAAGACAGAATCTTCTCTCCTGGAATTCAGTCTAATTGGTGAGACAAAATGAAAACAGTTATATACAAACAAAATATATAGAGGAGGGAAACCATTACCATTAAGAGAATCAAAAAAAAACTTCTAGTAGAAGGTAGGATTTTAGCTGAGTCTTGAAGGAATTCAGGAAAGCCAAGAGATAGAGATGATGGGGGAGAGCCCTGCAGGGATGGAAACAACCAGTGAAAATATATTCATGGGATGTAGACTTTGGTGTAAGGACCAGCAAGGAGACCAGTGTCTTTGGATACCAGAGTACATGGGAGAGATTAAGAAGACTGGAAAGAAGCGGGACCAGATTATGAAAGAATATCTTACATCTATGTGGGAAGTTATCATTTCCTAAGCTCTCCCAGCACTTGGTGCATTTCGAGCCTCTCAGCAAACTGCCTGTGGCAAGTGTTATTCTGATTTAGTCAATGAGAAAATTGAGAGGAGAGAGCATAGGACAAGAGATCTAGAATTGGAAGGAGCCTCTGAGGTCATCTATGTCAGTGGTGTCAAACTCAAGTAGAAATGGGGATCATCAATCTATATGGAAGAATCCTAGTGGGTTACATATTGACTTAAAACACAACGTTACTGTTATTTTATTTTTACTTGTTTTGTTAAATATTCCTCAATCACAGTTTAGTCTGGTTCAGGGTGACAGTCAAAAGTGTTGTGAGTCACATGTTTGACACCTGTGATGTAGACCAAGAGCAGCTATGTAGTCTGGAACTGGAGACAGGAAGACTGGACTTTCTTAGTTCAAATCCAGCCTCAGACGCTTATTAGATGTGTGACGCTGGGCAAGTCACCCAACCTTGTTCGATTCAGTGTCCTCATCTGTAAAACTGAGCTGGAAAAGAAATGGCAAACCATTTCATTATCTTTGCCAAGAAAACCCCACATGGGATCATGAAGATTCAGACACAACTGAGACAACCCAACAGCAGCAATCTAGACTGAAGCTTTGGTTTTGCAGATGAGGAAACTGAAGATTAAAGAGGTTTTGTGCTATGCCTAAGGTCGCAATGGCAGTATGAATAGCAAGACCTGACACTTCAAGGATGTCCTTCTAAGTTCTGTACTCTTTGTCCTGCACCATAATGACTTACACAAGAACAGAGATAATTATGATAAAGATAGAACCTAGAAACACCTCATTGGTGCAGTGGGTAGAGAGAGCACTGGACCTGTCATCAGGAAAGCCTGAATTTAAATTCACCTCTGCAAACTTAATAGCTGTGTGACCCTGGGCAAATCACTTAACTGCTATCTACCTCAGTTTCCTCCTCTGTAAAATGGAGATAACAGTAGCATCTTCATAGGATTGTGAGGATCAAATAGCTTAGCATATGTAAAGTCTTTTTACACCATAAAGCATTATATAAATGCTAGCTATTCCTATAATATATTATATGTAATCATATATGATATTATAGATGATAATATATTTTTTATTATTATTAGGTAGTAATAACTTGGGTCTCTAGATATTTTGTTTCATTTTTCCACTAAGTTGAAAAATGGAGACTCTAAAGGCTGATGTAGCATGTGCTGGGAAGGGCTTCACAGAAGGAAACGGACTTTGGCAGATCTTTAAAATGTAGGTGAGACCTGGATAAATGCAGAGAATAGGAATTAGCTACAAGATGAGGAGTAATGGGGATGACACATGGAAGAGGCATTAAGGAAATCACCTTGAATAAAATACCAATTTATTTTAATAACTTCATAGTATATATTTCTTCCCATGAATCTTCTATAAATAAGCATCTTGTTTACCATCATGCATTTACATCACTTTAAATTTGCAATTTTTCTTAGGGGAATGAAACAAACATTTATTAAGCCTCTAAGCACTTTTACAAATATTATCTCATTTGATCTTACTAACTTCTGTTATCACAGTTAAAGTAAATTCTCTTATGGACAAAGCAAATAAGCTCAAAATGTTATCTGTCTTCCCTCTTTAAACTGGCAGAAACTTTCCAGCCACATGACTTGTGGTGTAACCCTCAGACATTCTCACATGCACAGGAACATCATAGGCTCATAGATGTCAAGCTGGAAGAGGCCACCTTGTCTAATCCATCATGTTACAGATGAGGAAATCAATCCAGGCAGCAATGAAGTGACATGACCAGGGTCACACGGAGGGAGTCAAATCCAGGTCTCCTCACAGAGCTTCTCGTGGTGTGTCCCATTTTCTAAGTGGCCTTTCTAAAGGATCAAGGTCCTTTTTAAAAATAAAGGCTGCTGTTGTATGTCCTTTGTTCTCGAAGAGGACCATGACATCAGGGAGGTAATGGTATGACATACAAGTGTGTGTATTCTGGTTACCTCCCTTACTATCTTTAATGAGTACAGGAATTAGGTGTTCTCTATCTCCACTTCAGAGTCTTTATACAAAGGAGGCATTTGGTACATCTTCATCAAATCAAATTTTTGCATCTACTTGAGGATTTGGAAGATATGACAGTAGCTCATCTTGAACATATTTTCCGTAAGCCCATTTTGATTACCTGGTCAGCCTATAATAAAACCAAAAGCCTTGAGAGTCTTGCCACTGGTGGGCAAAATAGACTAGTGACTGCCACATGTATTGATAGTTCCAAGGTCAAAGAGAAAGTTGTATTAGGGAAAAGGTGAAACAGTGGGGAGAGCTGGGAAGGAGTGTCCTGGGATGAGGACAGAACAACTGGTTCAGCTTGGCGGTTATTGCTTTAAGATGCTGGCGGCACCATGGCAGGACTGCTCATGCTTTCCCTGCCACCATTTTTCCTCTTTTGTCTTCTGCACTTTGGCCCTTTCAGACTTATTCCCTTGCATTGCTTCCATTTCATTAGCCATTAGGAAGGTTGGAATAGGTCACTAGCATTGGGAACTCCCAAGAGGCAGAGGTATCATGGAGGCCAGAGAGATGAGACAAGAATGAGGAGTGGTGGAGAAAAGTTGGTTTTGCTTGGGATTTAGTCAAATGAAGTGTGTGTGTGTGTGCGCGCGCGCACAAAATGTGAGACAAGACTTCAAAGAAAGAATAAGAATAAAGAGTTCCTGTTTATCCTGAGCTAAGGAAGAACTACTAAAATTTTTAACTTGTGGGGAGTGATATGATTGTACTTGCTGTCACACATGGTAGGTCTGGGTTTAAACTATGGAAGCATCAGGAGGATGAGCCACAATATGAAAGCAAAATAACTTTTATTAAAAGTGACAGAACTAAAATAAGGGAACTCACATTTTCAGCAGCAGGACGGAGCCCTGACAAAATCCCTGTGAAATGTTCTTCTCCCTGGGGTCATTCTGTCATCATTGGCTTGCTCTGCATGGAGGCTTCAGTGAACCATTTTGAGCAGGCCTTTGCATTTAGACCACTCTTTGGTATGTAACGTGGAGAGTCAGGCATATCAGTAGTTGTTAAAAATAAGTGTCTACCTGAGGGAACTAGGTAGCACAGTGGACAGAATACGGGGTTGGGAGTCAGGCCAATCTGAGTTCAAAATCAGCCTCTGTCATGTACTAGCTGTATGACCTTAGGCAAGGCATTTAACCTCTGTTTGCCTCAGTTTCCTCATCCATAAAATGGGGATAATGATAGCACCTACCTTGCAGGGGTTTTATGAGGATTGGATGAGATAATGATTGTAAAGCACAGTGGTCCTGCACATAGTAGGTGCTGTGTAAATGCTAGCTATTATTATTATTTAAGTGATATCACATAAAGTTCTGTTGGCTGACTTCAGATAGTACTAACTACTACCGCTGAAATAGAGACTGCTTATTTGCCCTGTTTTTCCATATAAAGTTTTCTACAAATTCCATGTCTTCTATACTTGTGCTTCATCCAGCTAATTGCCAAATCTTGTCACTTCTACCTCCAGAACATCTTGTATAATTCCCCTTCTCTCAGTTCAGACAGCCACAGTCCTCGTTCTGACCTTTATCTCTTCTCTTCTGGACTGGCATTAGTCTCCCCTCCTCTGGACCATCTTCCACATACATGCCAAAATGATTGACTAGGTCACTCTTATTACCTCTATGAGAAATGTAAACTCCTTTGTCTGACATTTAAAGCCCTTTGTGGCCTGATTCCTTCCTACCTTTCCTGCCTTCTTCCCTACTTGTCTCCATACTCTCCTTTCTATGGTCTGTCCATCCTGACCTAGCCTGTTATTCCTCCCCCTATCTCTGACTGTTTTACTGGCTCTCAACCATGGCCGGAGTGCTCTCCCTTTTCTCCAACACCTCTTAGAATCCCTGGTTTCGTTCAAGAGTTAGCTTAAATACACCCTTTTTTTTGGAGACCTTCTCTGGTCTCTCACAGCATTTAATGCCTTCCATTCAAAGATTACTTTCCATCTTCTCTGTCTGTCTCTTTCTCTCTATCTCTGTCTCTCTCATTCTCTTTCTCTCTCTCTCTCTCTGTCTCTCTCTCTCTCTCTTTCTCTCTCTCTCTGTCTCTCTGTCTCCCTCTCTCTCTCTATATATATATATATTTAATTCGTTCATTCATTTGCTTATTTATTTGCTTATTCATTCATTCATTCATTCATTTGCTCATTCATTTATTTGTCTGTTCATTTATTCATTTATTTACATGCATGTTTTATCCCTGGAGCTCAGCACAAGGCCTGGAATGTAATAAGCATTTGATCAATGCTTTTTATTGATTGTTTAAAGTGTAATTGATGCCTTTCCTCTTAAAGCTTTAGTCACTTCTTCTCAACACTCCTTAGATATATTGCTCTCTCTCTGACACAGATTCACACACACACACACACACACGCACACACACACACACATACAAATATACACGCACTTGAAAACCCTGTCTTGAAAAAGGAAATGAGCAAAACCAACCGAATGGAGCTATATGTTAGAGCATAAATCTTATTCCATATTGTTAGCCTCTGATAATGTGTCCACACCCACACACACGCTTTTCTGTTAAGAGAGAGAAAGGAGGTGTGTTTTATCCTTTGCTCTCTGGGACTGAGATTAACCATGGCATTTAATTAGGGTTCAACTTTTAATGTTGTTTTCATGTAATTATTGTTTTTATTGTTTCTTTATCTCTGTCAGTTAATACATGGGCTTCCTCAGGTTTCTCGTCTCTTACAGTACGCAAATATCCCATTGTCTTCATAGAACAAAATTTGCAATGGTTGACGCTTCCCAGTTGATGAACACAACACTCATTGTTTCTACTTTATTGCTGCCACAAAATGGGCTTCTATGAATACCTCAGTTTATACGAGGTCTCTCTGTCTTTGACTACTTTGTGTTGTATGCCCAAGAAGGGGATTGCTTCATCAAAGCATATGAACTGTTAATTACTTTTCTTCCACATGTTTTGAAAGACGGCTTTGGCAACAGAATGAAATGTAGAGTGTAGGTGGGAGAGACTAGAGGAAGGGATATGTTAGGGGACTGTCTGATTGTCCAAGTGCAGAGATGAACTAGAAGTTAAGTGAAAATACAGAGGAAAGTAAGATTTTGAAAATGTCTAGCTTTTCTACACAGAAAACTCCTAAATCTATGTCTCTTTTCCCAAAGTCTTGATTTCATATTTCCGAATGCCTCTTAGAGAATGTCACCAACATCTCAAACTTAACATGTTTAAAACTGAACTTAACAGCTGCTTCCCTAAACCTAATACTTCTCAGCTTTTCATAATGGCTCAACCTGCTTCCCAAACTTGGAGTAATTTCTCAGTTTTCCATTCCATGCTTTATAGATCTGATTATAAAGTCTTCTTATTTTTACTTTCTCAATAAGTACTGTACCTACCCTCTCATCTCCATTCATATTGTCAAAAATATAGTTCAAGATTTCATCTAGTCTTAGCTAGACTACTCCAATAGAATTTTAATTTGTCTTAATTTTAATTTGTCTTCTTGCTCCCAGTATTTACTCCAGTCCTCCACACTATTGTATGTCTTCTTCTTCATATATTTCTATTGTCTTACCACTATTCTACTTAATAATCTTACTTGATTCCCCATCATCTTTTGAATAAAATGTACACTTCTGACCTAGAATTTAAGATACTTCACAATCTGCCTCTGGTCCATCTGGATCATTTTTTTTTCTTTCTCTGACCATTCCCTTCTCTGCCTATAATTTCCACACTTGGAATAGACCTCTACTCCATCAGCTCTCTTCATGAGTTCCACCTAGATTTTGCTAGATAAAAGTTATTTCTCCCTCCTCAAATTTATCATAGCATTTCATGTGGCTCTCATATTTTCCTAGTACATCTCCCTTGAATCATTCTTATTGGAGTCCATGACATCTTCCCCAACTTCTATTTGGCTGTAAATTCTTTATGGCAGAAACAGTGCTATTTTTAATCTTTGTTCAGCACATAACACAGTGTTCTTCACATTGGTTTTATGTTTTGTTTTTGCTTTATTTTGCTTGTTTTTGTTTGGACCTTAGTTCATCAGTATAAAAGATTCTATAGTGAGAAAACTCACTCTCCCATAGAAGGTCAGTATTTGTTCCAAAACTTATAGTCTTAGTGAGTTGCCCAGGGTGCTGAGAAGTTCTTGGCCAGTATCAGAAAGCCAGTACGAGACAGAGGCAAGATTTGAACCCCAGGTCCTCCTGTCTCTAGGACTTGTGTGTTATAGACACCAATAATATATTTTTTCTGATTGATTTAAATAAAAATAAAAGGAACTGACATCTGATTGGTTGTGGATGGGTAAGGTAGAGAGAAAAAAAGCAAAGATGCAGGTTTTCAGCTTGGGTAACTGGAAGAATGGTAGTGCTGTCAACAGAGATGGGAAATCTCTAGGAAATCTAGTGACTTGTGCAAGGCTGTACACAGCTAATGAGTCAGTTTGAGATTGAAAACCTAGGTCTGATGACTCTTAGCTTTTGGCTCTTTCCAAAGCATCTTCTCCACTAAAACAGTTCTCTGAATACAGTCAGTCTTTATCGCTTAACTACCCCATCACTAACTTTTGTTTTGAGAAAGGGAAATGAATTGGATGGAGCAAAATGAAAAGACTTGCAAAAGCAGTAACTTCAGTTGCATGAAGAGTCCTTCTAACAGCATTTTCTGATTCAGTATGACATTTCTGAGTATGGCATGCACACTTTTCCCTTTTAACTTAGAAACCAGCTTGAGGTCTTTTTTATGAGGCAGTTAATAAGGTAACAATATGTGGCTTGGATAGAAGCTAATGAACTTTGGAAGACTGTTTATCTCCTTTAATTGCTTCTCATTTATCCATCCTCCTACACAGAGGTATTGAGACTATGAGATGAATAATGATGTTGAAAAACAATAGCAATGTGAAAATATGTTGGTGTGTACTTTGCTAAATGTCTTAGATTCTTATCTCTACCATATAGACTCATTGAGGGTAGGAACAATGTTACACACGCACACACACACACATACACACACACACACAATCAGGAATATACAAGGTGTCCCAAAAGTCTTTTGGGGATACGGTCTTTATATTATGCACATACACACACAAAATGCTGATTATTTTGCCAAAAGTTCAAAAAAAGAATAAATGACTTAACTGTTTAATATTCATGATGCCAAGTGTCTAAATATTCAGGGTTGGGTAGAGGAGGTGTCTAAAGAAGAAAACAGAAGAAAAGCCATATAATATGAATGATCATCTCAGTGGTTAATGGTTTTATTTTCTGTTCCCCAGAAAATGTCCTGTAATATCTCAAGGAATTGTTGGAAATTATTTCAGATTGTTTTTTCCTCCCTATTGTCTTTAGGTAAGGCTGCAGATTGGCCTGTATGTCGTGTATCTCTTAGATTGGCTCACTGTTTTTGACAAAGAACAGATGCTTATTCTTCGACTAGAAGATCATGCCTCCAATGTCAAGTACACCATGAACAAAGTTTTCCAGTTTCTGAATTTAGGTATGAAGAAGGTTGTGCAAATTCTTTATTTCATGAAAGTCTTAAAGAAAATAAGGATAAAGAGCAAACTCTAGTAATAAAGGATGACATGCAGGACAGATATAATACTGGAAAGTAAGCTGGGGCAAACCTCCATTGAGACCGGGAGAATCATAAGCATCACTCAAAGGCCTCACGGCCCTCTCCTCCCATGTTAGTCACATATTGGACATGGGGACACCTAATTCCTTTGCTCAAATTCATAAATCATTTCTGAGCACAGCTGAAACCTATATAACCTGGACTGAGTAGATAGGGAACCAAATTCTGCAATAGTAAAGGAGACTTACCCTACTGTTAAAGAATATGGTACTGATTATAATTAGGAAAGAACATTTACAGGTGAATTGCTGATTGAGAAAATTTGATATTGAATAATTTCTTGATTTTTTTAAAAAAAGTGTTTCCTCCAGGCCAGTAAGAATCAGATTTCATAGGACGATGTATCCTAAAGACCTGTTTGAATTCTTTTGTTACGCTAGAATTTGGCTGATTGGATATTGTCAGAAATAAGTGGACCTATTGTATGCAACTCAAAAAAATTTTTTTTTTTTTGTTAAGGAGGTTTTCCCTCCAAGGAGAGGACTAGATTATCCCTATTATGTTTGGCAGTTTCTCTCATATATTACCTCAGTTTTTACAAGCTATTTAGACCCATTCAAAATGATCCTATTACATGACCTACTGGAAAAGCCTGGTGCTCCATGCCTCCAGGTATTTTAGGGTACCCTCTGTACGTAGCTTTTCTTCTGCTACAACTTGAATCAGACTTGATGATGTTGGGTTTCAGCTAAGTGACTAGGGAGAGAGGAGATGCTTTCCCATCCTTCTTTTTTCTTTCCTCAGAAATTGTTTGACTTTGCTACCCAGAGAAACCAAGGAAATAATTCAGTAATGTTTGTGAGCTGCTTCTCAGTATCTATAATGATACTTTCATGTATGATATCATTAGCATCTCTAGAGAACATGGGAGTAATCCCAGCAATGGTATAAAACTAACCCTGTGCATTCCACTACACATAGCATCACAGATGTTCCTCTCCCCTCCCAGCCAGCCTTGTGGTCTTTGGATTGAGCTGAGTCATTGACTAAACTTGGCCAAAGTGAAACAAGTGATTAGGAGTAACTGATGAGCTAAGCCAGTGCAAGCCACTAGACCAGCCTCATTCAGATAATCATCATAAGTTAATATTTTTATATAGCATTTTTGTGGTGTGGAAAAGCACCATACATACATACATTCATACATATACACATATACATTCACATACATACATATGTGTGTGTGTGTATATATGTAAAATCTCATTTGATCCACACAATAACCCTGTGAGATTGGCATCATTATCCTCTCCATTTTAACAATGAAGAAACAGAGGCTGAGGCAAGCTAAGTGACTTACCCAAGGTTACATGACTAGGAAGTGTTGGAGGTGGGATTCAATTTCATCTCTTCTTAATTCCAAGTCCAATACTCTACTCATCATTCCACCTAGCTGGCTCAAATCAAACTAAGGTCCTAGGAGAATTTTCCATTGCCAGATGCTGATGGGTCAAGGACAACCTCAGAATCAGAGGAACAAACTCTTCCCCATTAAGTTCCATTTCAAGAGTAAAACACGCAGCTGGGGCAAGCAGAGAATGAAAATCTTGAGTCCTTCCTGCTCTGCTCCTTAATTCCAACTGTCTCACAACATGATTGGCATTAGAAAACACAGCCCCCCAAATCATGTTATATACATTAGCATCACAAAAGAGGAAACATACTTGGTAGAATTCAGATGAGACTGATTGTCATGTGACTTTTAAACAAATAGAACTACCACAGAGGATATGTTGGACAATTATTGAAGCAGGACTAGATATCCCTTGGGAGCAGCACCTTGCCACTGTGCCAATCGTTTTGTAAAAGCACAATTCAATATATGTGTATGTGCATGTGTGTGTGCATGCACACATGAATATAGTGCCTTATATACATTCATACACAGACACGTGTCTGCATACATGTGCACATAGATACCTATCAATACATGCATATGTATATGCATGTGTATGTGTACATTCATGCATATACATATACATAGATATGTGTGTATATATTTTAAAGAGAAGTTTTCTTAGCAACATGAAGAATAAACAGTATTTTGCTAAAGTTGTTTTTAGTTCCTTCAGTTCCTGCCCTGCCTTAACTGAGTTCTTTTGTCCCTTTTCCCTCAGGCCCCTTAAATAAAAAACAGGAAGCCCTGATTACCAGGAGTCCTGCATCGAATACAAGACGTCCAGAAGACCGGAACCTGGGACCCATGTTTCTACTCACAAAAAAGATTCTCCAAGACTTTTACGAGCCTTTCAATACGAAACTGGCTCAAGTGCTTTCTGATGAAGCTTTTTCTTGGAAACAGACATAAGGAATGAATTCACTGCTGTGAGCACTGTGCTAGAAGATTTTATTACTTTTCATCAAAAGATATTTATTTGGGGGCAATTGTTTTATCCTTGGCTTGAAGGACTTTATACCAGGATTTTGGTCCTTCTTCTCTCAGCTTAGCAAACCATATTTCATTATAACTATTTCAGACTTTGGGATATCAAATATCCTTATATTGACTCCTTGCAATCTTTCACTATAAACAGTTGGGGACTGATAGGATGGAATTCTATTTTTTCTACCCTCACAATTTTATAAGTATTTATTAAGCTTCTGCCATTTGTCCAACACTGTGCCAGGCACCCGAAGGGATCTGAAAGGTGATAGAATCCTTGTCTTCAAAGGAATTATAATCTCAGTTTTGTTAGAATTTTGAAATTTAATAGAGTATGCAAGAGATTATCTCCCTGACTTTAAAATTATATTTTCATTGTTAGTTTCAAAGCATGTCTGTTTCAGTTGCTTAAAGTCATTTCTTGCCTTCCCCTCTCAAACTCCACGATTCAATTTTACCCTTAGTTAACTGAGGATTTTATACATTTGATAAGTGGATAGAATGCAGTCTGGAGTCAGGAAGATCTGAATTCAAAGGGGGCCTCAGATGCTTACTTGCTATGTGACCCTGGGCAAGTCACTTAACTGCTTTATGCCTCAGTTTCCTCAACTATAAGATAGGATAATGATGGCACCCATGCCCCAGGGTTGCTGTCAGGGATTCAATGAGATAATATTTGTAAAAGTGCTTAGCACAGTGCCTGGCACTATATAAATGATTATTTCCTTTGTTTTCTTCCCTTAATTGAATTTATATTACTTTATATGTTAAAAAAAAAAAGAACAGAAATTATCCTGGATTTTGGATCAAAGGACCTGAGTTCAAATTCCGACTCTGCTACTCAACAAGAATTTCCTCATCTTTTAAATGAGGGGTGTTAGACTAGATGACCTTTGCGGTCCCTTCCAGCTATGATCCTAAATTAAAGATTTCTCTTTTTGTTTTAGGTAAAATGATTTCTGTTGTCCTTTCCAGTTCTGTCAGTCTTGTCCTGTAAAATAAGCAACAGCAGCATTTTCATCTGTGGGACAGATTTTCCTACTTTGTAACTGTTGATTTTTGCCTTAATGGATACATAAAATAGGTAATACTTTTTAAAGATTATTATACAGGCTCCACACCCGATTTCTCTTTTTTAACTGAATCCTATTTGATTCCAATTTATTATCCAAGAAGATTTTTTTTTTAAATATTGATGCAAGGATGAGTGACTTCAGAGAATTAGTAGACAAGTGGAAAAACTAGGTTGTTTGGAGACTGGGATGTGAACAGTGTTGTTGGAGAACTGAATTTTTTTAGTCTCAGTTGGATACATCTCTCATTTTTTTTCATTCTCCTTAGATTGATGTTGTTTCCACATTATCAACCGCAATATTACCAAATGTACTCACACAATTCACAAACTAGGATGTGTTTTCCCTCATCTCACAAATAAGCTGCATGGTATGTCTGTATGTGGAGCATGAATGGTCTGAGTATTATATTTAGAGGACTCTACTGGGGGAAAATGGAAATTTGGTTTAGACATGGACCTGCGGACACAGGAATTGTTTGGAAGCCATCAAAGTAACAGAATGAAAAACCTGGAGTCAGTTGTTAAGATATCCCCAACAGAACCAAATTCAAGCAATGTTCAGGCTTTGCACTAGAAGTCAAGGTAAAGGTTTCCATGAACCAAAGCTCTTAGATTACGGTTATCTATGTACACCAAAGTCAAGAAGGGCAGGTGACTAAATACTAAACCTTAATTTGCATGTGTGCAGTGAATAATTGCTTATTGTTCCTCAGCTAGTGAAATGCAGTATAATGTTTTCTGCCAATGTAGACAGAGAGATACACGGTGCGATGTGTAAGACCTGAGTGCTGGCCCAGCATATACACATATTTGTCTCTACATATCTCTATCTGTAGTCCTATATGTGTATATCTATATGTAGATATATATAGATATAGGCATATAGAGATAAATATACTCACATAGCCAAGGCCACTTTTGTCATGGAATTAACTGTGACCTTTTACACTGGCCTAGAGACAATTCACCCTGTCTTCACAGAACCCTGGGCTGGGAGAAAACTCTGGTCAAAGCATAAAGATGCTTGAGGTTGGTAACACTTTAACATGCGTATTTATTTGTGTTATTGTGTGTATGTGTATATATATGTACATATGCATATAGAAATGTATATGCTTTTTTAAAGAGGATACTTTTCAGTACTGATGCTGATGCACCATCAATACTCTGTACACATCCCTTTTATAGATTCTTTTCTTTGCCAATAAATTTGTGCAGTTTTACGTAAATATTTTGCTATTCTACATGAACTGTAGTTAATAACAACGGTTTTTTCTTACGCACACCTATGCATGTGATGAACATGTATTATTGTAATTCTGCTTCTTACAGAAGTATCATTAAATTGTATTGTTTTCAATATTATTTGGTTTATCATTGGTCCTTTTATATACAGGTGAGCACCTAACACTTCTGTAGTAAAAAGATCATTCAGGCATTATTTCTCTAAGGACTAGGCTTTCATTTTAAATATTCTAGCAGCTGCCTTCCCCTAAATCTCTTTATCCCCAAGACCCATAACCTGGAGGTACAGTGCTTATATCAAGGAGAAGGACTGTTTGCACAGTCACGACTGGAGACAGTATATCTCTAGCTTCTCATTTAAAACAAAAGTGAAAATAGAGCATTTCTCACTGAGCTGGTGTTGTAGTGACCTGGTTTTCCAAATGTCATTTCTCTGATTGTATCCAATTGTATGCCTTGATTTACTTAAGGTATGTTAAACCACATAATTAAGCTGTACTTTTATTAGTCCTTAACACAATTAAATATGGTTACCTATGAATGTTATGCAAATAATGGATGCTACTGTTGTTTATTTAAAAATATAGATGATGTTTTTGCACCAAGGTATTTTATGTAAGTGAAATGGATGGATGGATGAACCAACCAGTCAACAATCATTTGTTAAATGAACTACTCTGTGCCAGGCACAGGGGTAAGAACATTATAAAAATATCATTTGACCTCCACAATAACCCTGGGTAGTAAGTGCTATTATTAGCCGCATTTTACAGTCAAAGAAACTGAGGCAGACAGCAGTTAAGTGACTTGCCCAAGATCCCAGAGCTAGTTAGTGTCTGAGGCTGAATTTGAACTTGTATATTTATGGCTCCAGGACCAGTGCTCTATTCTCACACTGTACTTAAGTGCCTCACAAATGAATGAATCATTTATTAAGTGTTTACTTTGTGCCAAGCACTATGTTAAATATTAAGGATATAAATACAAAAGGAAGATAGTTCCTGTTTTCAAGGAGTTTACAATCGAATGGAGGGGACGACACCTATGGGGAATGGTGGCCAGGTGAGGATGTTTTGGAAGAAGCGGATGGTAAGCAGAGCAATGAGGCTGTGATATTTGATCACAGTTCCCATCATAAGAAAATAGTACTTCTTCATTAGACTTCTGGATTAGAGCAAATTATTGCAATCTACTTTTGTCAATCTCATCCCATTGATTATGGTCATGCCGTCCAAAAATGTAGATCGCAAACCATCCACGTTTGCCCAACCAATCTGTCTCTTACCCATGTCCTCCCCTTAACTTGCTATAGAGGAAGCATCCACAGGCTGGGGGGGGGGGAAGAAATCTTTCTTCTAGTGTCTTGCCAGCATTAAACACTAGTATTTAAAGAACAAAAGAACAGGCCTGTGACTTATCTGTCTTCTACGTATAGGAAGAAATGTGTTTGCTAGTGGTTTGTGGAAGATAATCTATGTTTTATGATAATGAGCCCAAGAAAGTCTTGCCCGAATGTTTCCTAGTGGCATGGAGATAACCTGTGCTTGGTGTTTGGAAGCTCTGTCCCCGGAATGCCAGCTTGACCAGATGCCATAAAACTGGAAAGACGTTGAGTGTGGGTCAAGCCCTGTCTGACCAGTTGATACCTAGGTTAGTTCAGAGAGGCAGATGAACTTAAGATTAGCCACTAAGTAATCCTTTTGGTGGGGGGTGGGGATATGTCTCATAAAAATCTTCTAATAAGGCATTGCAGGACTGAAATTTGTGCCAGAGGGAGTATTTAAAGATGGAAGGATTCCATTCAGAATTTTGGGTCCTTAGTCATATGTGAATGTAATTGCCTAAAACCAGCTGGTAGGTCATGGTAATGTCTTTGAGGTGACGTGAAATATGGTACCATGGGAGGAACATTGGCTCTAGAGTCAGAGAACTGGCTGGATTCAAGTCCTACCTTTGACACAGTGCCTGTGGTCTTAGGCAAATCAGTTAACCTTCCTGGGTTTCAGTTTCCTGATCTGTTGGCCTGCAAGTTCCTTTCCAGCTCAGCATCTATATTGTACCCTATGGCTACCACTGTGGTGTGGGAAATCACTTCTTTGAGTTTATAGAGTTGGTTCTAGCCTTCATCCAAGGGTTTAAATGGGGACTTAGGAGACACTGTTGTAGGTCAAACCTGATTCAGTCGGGGCTGATGGTTCAGGTTCTGGTCTAGAATGAAATAAGGCTCTTATAAACCAATAGTTAACAACACGGCAAACACTGTTTCCTAAGGCCCTGCCCCATGACCACTATACTATACTATATACTATATACTACACCATACTATATGAAATGCTATGCAGACACAGAAAGACCTGTACTCTGCAGCAGCCCTTGAAGCCCAGAGCTTATTCTCACTGACAGTATGTACGACTGAGAAAAATCCATCTGCTTCCAGCTCTGAGAAACCTTTGGCTTGCCAGGCTATTCGAAATTGTGTTGGTGGCCAGGAGGGTTGGATGCCTTGGGGATGCAGAGTTTAAAGCCCTTTGAAGCACTTCTTTCAGTATATTAACCACTAGGGAAAGAAGGGGAAGGATGAGGGTGGAGGAAGGAACAGCTTTTGTTCCCCCACCAGAGGAAGAAATTAATTTAAAATTAACGAATAGGCAATAAACAAGCTAAGCCGTAGGGCTGGCCTCTTTTAGATACCTTTAAACTTACTTTCTTTTTTCTTTTTCTAATTTTATTTCTTTATTTGTTTTCAGTCTTCAACATTAACTTCTTTAAGATTTTGAGTTCTAAATTTTCTCCCCCGGCCTAAGATGGTATTCAATCTGATACAACCATGCATGTACAATTATATTAAACATATTTTCACATTAGTCATTAAACCTACTTTTAAAGGAGGCTGGATCAACAGGTGTTTAGAGCTAGAAGGGACCTTGGAGACCTATGGAGACCAAGGAGTGCAGTTCTTGCATTTTATAGATGAGTAAACTGAGGCACAGAGAAGTCAAATGACGTGCCTGACTTAAAAGTCCAGTGCCTATCTATTGCAGCACACTGGGAGTCAACTATACCTTAGTGTGAAGTTCAGTGAATGTGCTCATTTAATTGAGCAGTTTGCATTTTAACCCTTTTCTCTAATTGAAAAATGAGGGATTTTTTTTTTGTCACTGGCAAACAGGCAGAAATAGTGATAGTGAGGAGGGTGATTTTTAACAAAAATACCTTTTTGTTATCCTGGAAAAAAAATACTAGCTATTTACTTATCTATGGGCAAGGTGGTAACTACTGAGTAGCATTATGGAAAGACCTACTCAAATTAACCAGACTTAGTAAGACTTCCAGGTAGGTAGCTGTTTCATTGTTTGAGTCCCACAAGTAAAACACATGGGTGGTCACATTCAGTTGTAGATGGAGGTCAGCTAGACTACAAAAGGTTGGTCCTGAGGAAGGTTAGGTACATCAAACCTCTTGGGTCAAGGGTGTTAGACCAATTCATCAGGAGACCCTTCCAGTGCCATGGATATATATATATATATATATATATATATATATATATATATATATATATATATATATATATATATATTATATATATATATATATTTATATATATTTATATATATATATTTATATATATAGTATATTTATTTAGTATATCTATATCTATATATATTAAACTATATGTATATGTACTAAACAACGCATTAAAGATGTGCATCTTACCCTGGAAGTACAAGAAAACATTTCAGAGGGAACCCAAACTCCTATCCAGTGGTTATAGCTTTAATACCTTATTGGCCACTTTGTGTTCAGTCTTACAAAAGAGAAAAGAGTCAGTATTCACAATGTCAGTCATCATCCTAAATACAAGCACTGTTTTCCCTACTGATATATATTTTTAAAACCAAGTATCTCCAACACGTTGAAATATTATTCTGACCATATGCAATTGCAATTTTCAGCTGCTACAAAATTCTTTATCTTGTGAGGTTATTTTAAAAGTTCCCTAGGAGACAGATCTAAGCCACATGGAAATTTTCAAGGTTTTAAAGTTCAGCTATTTTAGAGTTAGTCATGCTTTAAAATAATCATTTTTTTGAAAGCCTCCAAAATAGTCAAGCGGTTTCTTCCATACTTTCACACAAATGGAATCTTTGATGTGTGACTAGATATGGAATGTTTGGACCCAAATTGAATCTTTCAGAGACAAATGGCACACACTCCCCCTCTCCCTCACTTTCCCCCAAACCACACAAGAAAAACTTTTTTTGGTACTTGGCTTCTGACTTTCAGCCCCCACTTTCCGCTTTCATTCCTGGTAGCCCCCAACTTCAGTCAGATTCTATATCCTTCCTGTTTCCTCTATTCCCTCCCTTATTTTCCAGTCAAATCTTTGTTTGTCCCCTTTGACAGTCTTCATAGAACATCCCTTCCTTCCCTGGCTCTCAGTTAGCTGCTATATAATCACAATATTTCTGAGCTGGGAGGGACCTCAGAGGTTATCTAAGCTAACTGCTTTACTTCTTCATTTTATAGTTTAAACTATAAACTTGGCTCAGAGGAAGGGAAAGGACTTGCCCCAGATCACACAGTAAATTTGTGGGAAAACTGGAATGAGAATCCAGGTCACCTGACTGCCAATTCAGTACAGTCACTACGCTATCACTTGGGAAAATTTTGATAAACCATGTTCCTACAAAGATGTGAGTGAAGTATAAAAGCTGAAAATGTTCTTCCTCTCAAAGCATTTGTTTTATTTTCTATGTAGGCAACGTATTTTCCAAAGACATTAAGAGCAGATCAGAATGATAGAATATTATTAAGCAAAGAAGAACCTTCTCAGTACATCCTCACAGTTGTCACTATGAGGTAATTCCTGACTTTAGAAGGCTCCTAACTCTTCCTTGGACATGTCTCTAGCAAGGTGAGACAGTCATAGCAGTATCCCAATTTGCTTTAACTGGTTACAATTGACTTTTACTTCCATCATAGTGGAATAAACTACGTCATTATAAATCCTACACTTCATTTTCTTCCCTTTTTTGTCCCCTTTGTCATTCTTTGCTCTTTCTTTTTCTTTTAGTATTGCTCCCAGGGAACTGATATAAGAAGGAAGTTAGGGAAATGATGAAAGATGAGCTTGAACATTAAAATTCTGTGCTATTCTTTTTCCCCTATATCCCCCACTTTCCAAGGTACATCCTTTCTATATTAGAAGGTAGTGTCAATGATAGCCTGCACTTTGCATTCATTAAATGCATTTCATTAGAGCAATTCACAGTATTGAGGCATACAAGAGGAAATAGAGGAGGAAGAAGAAAGTTGAGAAGGTGGCTTATTCTCAGATACAATTCTTCATAACTTTAGACAAGTCTGTTAACCTCTGTTAGCCTCACTTTAATCATCTTTCCAATGAAGAATAATAAAGAGAGAGAGAGAGAGAGAGACAGAGAGAGAGAGAGAGACAGAGAGAGAGAGAGAATACATATTAAGTGCATGCCAGGCACTGTGCTAAGAAATAAAATCAAATCAGAAAGAAGCAAAAGAATTCCTGCTGTCAAGGAACTAATCATTGCAGTTGGGAAGACATAAAGGGGACTTGGAAAGAGAGAGAAGGATGATACTTGCATAGCCTCATGGTGTGGAGATGGGGAAAAACATGGAGGCCTGCTTTTGAGCAAGATTTGGCAAAAGTTTACCTGTCTGAACCTAAAGTGATTCTAAGGGTGAAGTCCAAAGCTTCTGCAGGGAGGAGATTGGGATGATGGTCATAATGACATGATATGGAGATTGCTGAAAATCAGACAACCTAGATCTTTACCCTTTCTACTGGGATCCTTTCCATCATTTCATCTGCCTAAACAAGAGGAAGTAGCCTATTTAATCAGACTAATAATGTCTTCTGTAGGCCAATGAAAAAAACATAGGGAGTCCATTTTTGCCCATGATCTCAAGATCACGATTACTAACTTCTTTATGAATGAAGAAAGCCTCCTTTGATAGTATTTCTTAAATAACAATACCTTCTTGTCTCCTCCCAGTCATAACAGTAAGGAAAGGGAAGAAAGGCTTCATTCCACCACAATAGGAGAACCCGACAGGGTCCACTTTTCCGGGAGGGAAAAGGATGATAGCAGCTGTGAACCAAAGGCTGTGGGACCGTACAGCTGTCCATAATTTCCTGGGCCTTTTTAAGGACATGAGCCAAGTAACCTCAGGCTTGCTGGTGGTTAGAGTCTGGCCTGGGTGTGGTGAAGGAAGTCATGTGGCTTGAGAAAGGGTTTGTGGTCAAAGTCAAGGAGTAAGGATTGTTAGTCTGAACGAGCCAGGGAGTTTCAGTCTGATGTGAGAGGGACTCAGTGTCTCTATGTTGGACTAAGTGATGGCACAGTAATTCTTGGATCTTGGAAGTTGAGAAAAGAGAAAAAGTGGTGGAGTGAACCTTGAATGCCAGTGTATAAAGTGGGCAAAGTTTGCCATGCAATAACCCTGATCATAGAAAAATTGTCAGGAACAAGGCAGGAGTGACCTGGGGTCACCCATATATTGATTGTTCTAGTAGGAATAAAGCAGGGATGAAAACGTAAGTTCCTTGAGGACAGGAACTATTTTTGGTTTTCTTTTTGTACCTCCCTGGTGTATATTGACTTTTCCAATTCTAATTCTCCCCTAGCACAGTGCTTGGTCTGCAGTAAGTGCAAAATAAATTCTTGCTGATTGATTGACCTCTTCTACAGCATTTCTGAATGAAAAGTCTCTGGGTTACTCCTTATACCCTTTGAGAAGAAAAGGAGAGACACAGGCAGGGTGATCAAAGGCATGGAATATGAGTCATTGGGAGCGACCCTTCTGAGCAACAATGTTAAGATCTCTTCTCTCTTTCAATAACCAAAAGATTTATTATTTTCCTTCTCTAGCTCTCAGTGTCTTCATGTATATTAATGAACAGGTTGGATTAAATAATCTCCAAAGTTTCTTTCAGTCCTACAATGAAACGATGGACTGGGAAGCAGGTGTTCAAGCCCTCTACTGTGTAGAATGTCTTCTTGAGAAACAAAATGGAGGAGAGAAACTGTTTCACTGGATTGTCCTAAATTTTTTTTGGCCCTTTACCTCATGCAGACCAGAACCCCTCAGGTCTTTCCACTCAAAGAAGAGCGCTCCTCATAACACAGATAGATATTCCTCAGCACTAGTTTGGAAGTCAGAGGATGGGATCAAATGTTGACTCTGATATTTACTCTCTATAGGAGAGTAACTAAAGTAACTTCACTTTAGTTTCCTTAGCTGAAAAATGAGAAGGATGATTTCCAGTGTCTAGAACAGTGGTAGGCACAGAATGGACATTTAATACCTGTTGAATCAAGTTTCTAAGGTCCCTCAGCTCTAAATTCATGGTTCCATGTGGCCTGTGGCTAGTCCCTTAACCTTGCTAATTTTTTCAACTGTAAAATGAGGGGAGGATTACACTAGATGTCTCTAAGATTCTTTTCCACTTTGGGTCTATGATCTTATGATATCACCTTCATCAGATCAAGCTGACATCTGTATTAACTCCTACAAGCATGGTTGGCATGAAGAATTAAGAAAGATATATACAATCTGGTTGATGCTGGCCACTTGTAGAATTTCTAGAATTTGTTCAGTAGGAGGGGGACTTCTAAGATTTTTTTGTTTAAATATAAATCTAAGATAACTTTATATATAAGATATGAAACGAAGATAAAAGATACCTATTGGGAACTCATTTCAATAATTTTGCCTACTACATGTAGGACATATTTAGGATATGCCTTCATCCTCTGGAGTCCTCATATCTTGTGAGTTGCTTAGATATTAATCCTACTTTTGAGGGCCCCAGCCCTAACAACCCCCTATCACTATCTCCTACATCATGGCAATGTGCAAGGGCTGCTGCATTAGTGCCAGAAAAAAAGGTTTGAATCCTGCCCCCATCACTTACTAATTGTGTGACCCTAAGAAATTCACTTTGCTTTGGTTTGCCCATCTATACAATAGGCATAATCATACCTGAGCTAGTTACCTCTGGGTTTGTTGAGAGTTCTGTGGTTTGTAAAACAAGTTTTACAAGGTAAAACTTAAAGTAAAAAAAAAATCTTAAGATTTTTCAAAGTAAAACTTAAAGCTATATGCATGTGAGCTATTAGATGGTTCTGTGCAGATGTTGGGGTCACCTCTCCATTCTCTGCAATGTGCTTTTGTTCTGTTCAGGAGACACCTGGGTGTAGGCATTAAGCCAGGTCAGGATTCAAGTGTTTATACCATCACAATTGCTTCTAAGATCCTAGGGTGTGATGTCACTGGTGACCTCTGTGAGTGAGCCAGGTGAGCAACAGAATGGGTCAATTACACTATAGGAAGGAAGCTTCCACATGGCTCTGTATCAACAATAATGGGAAAGGAAATTCCATGACACCTGGCTCTTGGAGCCTTCAATGCCACTTTTTAAATGAACAGATTGTGTGACCTTGGGTAACCTGGACGTCTCAGTCCCAGTTTTCTTGTATTAAAAATGAAATGATTGATCCAGCCCAACCCTAATGTTCCCTTCTAGCCCTTTGGACTGTGATTCAAACACTAAAGCCTCGGGAGAGAAATTTTTCTTATCCTGGAACTGGATTTATCTCCTGAAATCTCAGGGAACAGGAAATAGGAGAGCCTGCCAGTTTCTAAAGTTAGTAAAGGGACCACAGCAGCCAAAATTCTCCCTCAAATACTGATTGGTATCACAGCAAAAGAAGAATTGAGGAATGGTCTTTTTTCTTTTCAACAAGGCCCAGTGATGAAATTCTTGATGGTGAAGGGGCTGTGGGAATCACACTAAAACTTGCTTATTCTGACAAATTACTTCACCCTGAAAATGTGATCTTATGAAGGATTAGTGGGAATTCCAGATGACTCTGAGGGAACAACAAATTGAAAATAAAATCTCAAAATCCAAAGCTTACGGAGGACCAACTCTGAAGTTAAGAAGCCTTGCATTTTGCTACTGGCTACATGTATGTCCTTGAACAAGTCACTTAACAAGGCCACTCTGGCCCTCGTTTTTCTTCCTTTAAAAGTAGGAAATTGTAGGAGGTATTATTGTTGACTGCAAAGTCACTGTGAGTCGACAGTGTGATGTGGCATTAAGATTAGCATTATAATTCTATTTTAGGCTGGAGAGAGAGAGAGAGAGAGAGAGAGAGAGAGAGAGAGTGTATGTGTGTGTGTGTGTACAGGCAGGACTAGGGAGGTGACAGTTCCACTATACCCTGGGCAGAACACATCTGAAGTATTGTGCTCAAAATTCTGGGTACCACCAAGTTTGTGCAGTATGCAAGGATCAGATGTTGAAGAAACAAGAGGGGTTATAGCTTGAAGGAAAGACTTGGAGCATGAGAGCAGAAGTGAGGGAGAGGAAACTAAGAGCTATGATGTCTGTCTTCCAGTATTTAAAGTATTATCTTGTGGAAGGGCAGCTAGAGATAGGTCTGGAGTCAGGAAGACTCATCTTCCTAAGTTCAAAGACTAGTCACACTAGCTGTGTGACCTTGGGCAAGTCACTTAACTCCGCCTCAATTTCCTCATCTATAAAGTGAATGGAGGAGGAAATGGAAAATCACTCTATTATCATTGCCAGAGAAACCCCAAATAGGGTCACAAAGAGTCAGACGTGACTGAAAAACAATAGGACAACATCTTGTAGAAGATGAATTGGACTTTGTCTGATTGGCTCCAAATAATAGAGTGGAAGAGTAAAGACCGAGAGAGGTAGATGTAGGCCTGATTCACAGAAACATTCCTTAACACTTAGAGCTGTCTAAAAGTAAGTGGCCCCATTCCCAGAAAGGCTCAAGCAGAAGACTATTGGTCTGCAGTCTCATAATGAATATTCTTGTACCTGTACCAGTAGGACTAGATGATATTGAGTTTCTTTCAACTTTATCTTTCTCTGAGCTATGAGAACTCAGATCAGTCAGTCAGTCAACTAGCATTCATTATGTGCCAGTTGCTTAGCCCAGGGCCTGACACATGGTAGGAAGTCAAAAAGAAAGTTTGTTTTTCAAATCTTCTCTTAAAGAACTTACAGCCTAATGGGAAAGACAAGATGTCAACTGTGACCTACTGATTAGATACAGACAGAATAAGTTGGAGATAATCAAGAGAAAGTGCACTGAGATTTAGAAGGACTGGGAAAGGCATAATCTTTCTTTATTTTCAAATTAATTTATTTGTTTTCAGTTTTCTACAATCACTTACATAAATCTTAGAATTTCTCCCCCTCCCTTCCTCCTCCCTCCCAGAGATGGTGTGCAGTCTTATATGGGTTCTACACATACATTCTTATCAAATATATTTTCACCTTAGTCATGTTGCATAGAAGAATTAAAATGAATGGGAGAAATCATGAGAAAAAAAAAAACAGAAAATCCAAAGACTTTTCACACAAATAAAGTCAGATCTAACAAAGTGGAAAAACATCAGTTGTTCAAGGGTAGGTTGAACTAATATAATAGAAAATGAGAGTTCTACCTAAATTAATTTACTTATTCAATGCCATACCAATCAAACTACCAGATAATTAATTTCTAGGGCTACAAAAAATATCAAAATTCATCTGGAAGTACAAAAAGTCCACAATATCAAGGGAACTAATGAAAAGAAATGGTAGGGAAGGTGGCCTAAACCTACCAGACCTCAGATTGTATTATAAAGCAGCAATCATCAAAACCACTTGGTACTGGCTAAGAAATAGAGGGATAGACCAGTGGAATAGGTTAGGTACTCAAGACACAGTAGTCAATGAATATTGCAGTCTACTGTTTGATAAACCCAAGGAACCTTGCTTCTGGGATAAGAACTCACTGACAAAAACTGCTGGAAAAACTGGATAACAGTGTGGCGAAAACTGAGTATAATTTTTCTTAAAAACAAATTTTATACAGGGTACAGAAAAATGATAATGGCCTCATGCGAGGGTCTCAATGTCCTAATGTTAATCATACTTACTATCAGTGGCCTTTTGAAAGCCACAGACATTACTGTATTATTCTGTATTGTAGTGCCTAGCCTTCCAATTTAAAAAAAAAATACTCTACTGCCCTCTGATGGCAATAGTAAGAATTCCTGCCAGAAAAAAAGTATTTGTTTCCTTGACTATTATTTTTCAAAGTCACAGAAATTCAGTATTGGAAGGGACCTCAAGACTCATCTACTCTCACAACATCCTTTATTTTTTGTTTTCTGTCTTCTGTTCAAAAATTTCCAGTAAGAGACAATCCTTTGCCTTCCTAGGCCAGTCCCTTGAATTTAAGTCACCACTAAATAATATGCATTTGCTTTACCAGTCAAAATCTTCTTCCCTAGAATTGTCCTGTAATTATTCTTCCTTACTCCCAATAGGGATAATCAAGAGAAGTCTAATTCATTTTTTAATGTAGCAACTTTTTCAAATACTTGAGGAATCTACAATTTCAGAGTTGGAAGCATCTTCAAGGACCAAAATATCAAGTCCATCCTCATATCTGAAAAGATTACTTTCTACGACATGCCTACCAAGTGGTCATCCAGATTTTGCTTGCTCTTCAATGAAAAGGAGCCCACTGCATTGAGAGGCAGTCTGTTCTGATTGGGGGCTAAAATCATTGTCAAGAATGTTTTTACTCATATCAGAGTTCAATTTCCCTCTTTGCTTGGGTTCCGCATTGCTCCTTTCTTCTTTCTGGGATCAGTAAGAATGAGTTTGATAACTTTTTAACCCAACAGTCCTTCAAGTACCTGAGGATACCTATCACGGCACCCTCAACCCCAAACTCTTTTAGTTTTCTCTTCTCCAAGAAAAAAAGATCTCTCCAGTTCCTTCAAAGTAGCCTCTTATGCCGTGACCTTGAGACCTTCTCTTTGCCACTCTGGTTGTACTGCTCTGAATTCTCTCCAGCTTCTTCTCAATGTCCCTCTCAAAGCATAGTGCCTTGGTCAGTCCACATCTGGAGTACTTTGTTTATGACTGATATCACATTAGAAGAATTAGATGACAACTAGGATAGCAAAAGGGGCAGATAGGTGGTATAGTGGATAGACTGCCCCCCTTGGAGTCAAGAGGACCAGAGTTCAAATCTGGCCTCAGACACTTACTAGCTACATGACTGGGAAAGGCACTTAACTCTATTTGCCCCCCTGCTGTATCTTTGCCAAGAAAACCCCCAAATGGGGTCATGGAGAGTCTGACACAATTGAAACAACTCAATAGCTACAGAACTGTAAAGGGTCTTAACTTCATGCTCTAAGAGACTAGGTTAAAGAAATGGGGGAGATTTTGCCAGAAGAAGAACTTGGGTGTGGGAAGAGGAATGAGGATGGTGGCTATCTTCAAATATTTGGTGTCAAAGAGATATTCACCTTGTTCTGTAGGGCTCAGAGGGAAGTCAGTCAGTTGATCAATTAACATTTTTTAGATGCCTTCTCTGTTCCAGGCCCTGTCCTAAGCACTGGGGATACATAGAAAAGTAAAAGAAAGTCTCTGCTTTTAAGGATTTCACATTCTAATGGGAGAAGCAACATACACACGACTGTATACAAACAAGCTATATATAAATTGGAGGTAACCTACAGAGAGAAGGAGCTAACAGTAAGGGGGATCAGAGAAAGGCTTCCTGTAAAATATAAGATTTTAGCAGGGACGTGAGGAGGGGAATGAGGAGAAAGTGATGAACAGGGAAAACATGTTAGGCATGGGGAACAGTCAGTGAAAATGTCCAGAGTTTGAGGAGATGGAGTATGGGAAACAGTAATGACACCAATGTACTACATGGCCATGAAAAGTCTATGAGAGGAATTTTTGAAAGCAAAACAGAGTTTTTTATTTTATCTCAAAGTTGACAGGGCACCATGGGAGTTCATTAAATAGGGCAGTGAAATGGTCAGATCTGCACTTTGGGAAGACTACTTGACAACTAAATGGAGGAGGTATTGGAGTAGACAGACAATTGCAATAGACCAGATGAAATAACAAGGACCCAGAAAGGATGTGTTAGGACAGTCAACTTTAGTGCAAATGACCTAGACAAAAGTCCAGAGGGGTCAGACAAATATAAGAAAAACCAGGATAGAGTTAGTAATCTGTAGACCAAGAGAGAAGAGAGCACCAAGGAGAAAAGTATGATCGACAGTGTCAAAGGCTAGCAGAGAGTTCATGAAGGATGAAGACTGAAAAAAGACCTTTTGATTTGGCAAATAAAAGATCATCAGTAACTCTGGAGAGAGCAGCTTTAGTGGAATAATGAGGTCAGAAGTCAGACTGTAGAGAGTGCAAAAGACAGGGGGAGAAAAGGAAGTAGAGGCATCAATTATAGATGTCCTTCTCAAGGAATTAGCCACAAGAGGGAGAAGCAATATAGGATGAGAGCTAGTGGGGATAGATGGGTCAAATGAGAATTTTCAGAGCATGGGCAGACATGGGTATGTTTGTGGTCCATAGGGAAACAGCCAATAGATTAAGAGAGATTGAAGGTAAGTGAGAAATGTGAATAAAGGCAGGAAGTCGTGGGGCTACAGGAGAGAACCCCTATACCCCTCAGTGCTTTTGGTTTTGACTAGACCTGTGATTTCATTGGTGTAGGGAACTCTCAGTGAGGAAACCGTATGTATTTTCTCTGCAATTTAGTGTCCTAAGGAGTTGGTTTGGGGCACTGAGAGATCAAATAATTTGCCTATGGTCAGATAGCAGTCTATGTCAGAGGTTGGTCTTGAATCAGGGTTGGAAGATCGCTCCCTATCTACAGTGCCACTCTGACTCTCATCCACATCAGTGAGGTCACAAATTCTTTTGAAATATATGATCAGTTCAAACCCCTTGGCTTTACATTCAATGCCTTTAAACCTAAGGATCTCTTCCACCTCAACATTCTATCTGTTTATTCAGTGTTTGCCAGAATATACTAGACCTTTGTTAAATGTTTTGTTGATCTTTCCATGAAGTTAGAAGAAAGAGATTTAAGCTCCTCTGAAATGTAAGGCAACTTGTATAGTGAGGGCAAGTGTGTCTTTTAAGATCATTCACCTCTCTTAGCCTCAGTCGCTCCATTTATAAATGAGGAATAATATCTATAGTACCTACCTCATTGCCTTCTATTGTATAGCACATCACAGGCAGAATTAACCACCTACCTGTTAAAGGATGGAACCACACAGGATAGTCCATGGAAGAAAACGCGCAACAGAAAGTGAGGGGATCTGAGTTCTCATTCTGGGCTTTAATATTAATTGGCTCCTTATAGCATCAGCATCTTACCCATAAAAGGGCCTGCCCTATCTCAAAGAGATGCTTTGCAAATGTACAAGATGATATTTATAAAAATACTCTTGGGGGAGGATACCAGATAAATCCAAGCTCATATAGATAAGCAGCAGAGTGAATCTGTGGCTGCAAGGAAATGGTGATTTCTAAAGTACTGTGTCTTGAATCTTCACACTCTCTGAGGGTTAGATCTTATCTTTTTATTACTATCATTATTTTTATTGGGAAATAATATGTTATAGTAGATAGAAAGCTGACTATAGAATCAGGAAGACCTAGGTTCAAATTTTACCTCAAAACATATTAGCCATGTGACCCTGGGCAAGTCACTTAACTTCTGAGTGCCATAGGCAAGTTGATAAGGATATGCTCATCTACAAGGACACGGGGAGTTCTTTATTAGGAGCTTTCTACACTAGAATAACAAACTCATTTTTTTTAAAAAAAAAATTTCTGATTCCATCATGTTGTTTTAGTAGAGCCTCATGATATATGATTTGTGAGACATAGCCAGAGGAAAAAATGATCCTATCTTCTCCCTATTGCTAAGGTTCATGTACCAAGAGAGGGCCAGACTTCTTACATGGTTGGATTCCCCTCCATTAGAGTCTCTTCTAGCAATGACCTAGATCAAGGCTTCTTCACCATGGACCAGTGGGAGTCTGTGAAAAATTGCAAAGGGTCTTGGATGGGAGGGAAGTCCATCTAAATTATTTTCACTGACTTTTAAATGAAATTTACTATTTTCTTTGATTACGATATACATTTTTAAAATTATTGTTAGAATGGGTCCAAAGTTTTTTTTCAGATTCTCTTCTATTTAAAGGGCTCCCTGACTCACAGACACAAAAAGTTAAGAACCCCTGGTCCATGCTAAGAGTGTGTAAATAGGAACTTCCCCAGATGTGTGGAACTTGGAGGGCGTTGGATGTTCTTTTCCTTGTGGCCACCAGGTGGCGCAGAACTTCAGTTAAATGCATGGTAAATGTAGATGGTTGGTCCAGGGGATGGCTAAGGTTTAGATCTTGATACTTTGTGGATTAAAACATTTTAGGATGGCAGTGGAGCGGAAATCGGAATGTTTAAGTATGAGGGGAGGCTTTAAGGAGAAATCAAGAGATTAGTTAGGATGAGATGGGAACTTGAATCTGCCCTCTGAGTAAGGGTATACTGTCCAAGTTGGGAGACAATAAGCCTCATTTCTCTTGATCTAAAGGGAAATGCCTGACCCACATGGAGCTGATAGTTGAAGACAACCAGGAACAGTGACTGAGGGGATGTCACAGAAATTTAGGCTGGGAAGGGAACTCAGATCAGCTTATTGGATTGAGCTGTGCACCTAGAGTGAGGATATGGGTTCAGATTCTGTCTCAGATACTAGTGTGACTGTGGGCAAAACATGCAAACTCTCTGGGTCTCAGTTTCCTCATATGTAAAAAAGAGAGTTCCCTTCCAGTTATACCTTTGTGATCCTATGGTGGAGCCCAACTCTCAGGCGTCCCTTAGCCCCATGTCTTTTTTAAGTGTGTACCTCACTATCCTTATGCTTTAAGCATGGAAGCATTTGGAACTGTGGGATAATAATAGAAAAGAAGCATGCATTGGCTGAGAGAGTATTAGATTTGTAATAGTATTAGGAGGAGATAGTGTTAGAAACCACAACCCCTTAGGGTTTCCTAGAATCCTGAAGGAAGAAGTAATCAGTCATTCTTTAGGGACTTCCAGAGCAATTTAGGGCTGAACAAGTAGCCCAGAAGGGGTCTGTTTGTCTGTGTTTGTCTTTGCATCAAAACCTCCCACAATATCCTACCCACTTCCTATGCCCTTCCATTGCCAATACAAAGGGTCCTGTGTGGATGGAGCCCTCCCTTATATGGGTGAACAGTGTTAACATTCAAGGGTTTAAGAAATGGAACTGGGGAGTCTAGTCTACATAAAAGGACAGAGAATTAAAAATCAGGAAACCAGAGTTATGGTTCTGGGCTTGGTATAAATTCTGAAGCATGTTACAATGTCAGCATCTTCAGATAGAAGGCTACCTGTCCCATCTAACAGATGTTTTGTAGATAGAGAGAATAACTGGAAAAGCACTTTGGAAGGAAGGTCTCATATTAATTCAGACACGTCAAGAATAAGGAGCAAAACATTAGAGAAAATCTGAGACAGGATGGAAACAATGATGTGTCACTGTGATGTCTGTGCTCTCATTTCCTTCCTATGAATTCCAAGCCATATCCAAGAGTTTAATGTGACCCTGACTGCAAAAAAAAAAAAAATACCAGCTTGAATGCAAGGGCATAGGTTTGCTTGGTTTGGTTTGGAGGGAAAGGAATGGATTTGTGGAACATTAGGACAACAAAAGATTTTAGATATCATTTGGTACAATCTCCTTATTTTATAAAAAGCAAAAATGAAGCCTGGAGAGATCAAACAATTTGTCTGATATCCCATAATCAGTATATGGCAAAGGTACATAGTGTAGGAACATCTTCATTCGCCTGCTTCTTAATACAAATATAAGGGACATTTGTAGAACTATGGACAGGCCCAGGAGTGAGTTAGAGTCGGCTCCAACCAGATCAGAAGGGCTGATTGTTAAATGTAATGTGAGCATTTACATCTCAGAAATTGGCAAATGCTCTAAATCACGGTGAAACGTATTATTTTGTAAATTGTCTAGACTTAATAAAGGGACAGAGAAAATGGTGATAATGCCAATGAAACTCAAAAGTGTATCCTGAATGCATTATCTTTTTGGAGACCCAGTTGCTAAACATTTACTAGTATAGCATTAGATAGACCTAATTCATTGAAAGTGGTTAAATGCATTGTCCTTTTGAATACGGACATATACATTCCAGCTGTTGTCCTAATGGCATGAGGAAAATATGTTATGCCATGATCACTTTTTATCATGTTCCCTAGTATCCTTCATGAGTAGTATCAGGTCCTTTTGATCATAGATCATAGAAAAACTGTCATTTACTACCTCTCTGGGTCTCAGATTTTTTATCTGTAAAATGAAGATGTTGAACTAGGTGTCCTCAAATTTCCTTCAAATTTTTCATTTATGTACATCTTGTTATCCTGTGGCTCTCCCACCTGTAGGGCAGAGAGGAAGAGCTAATGGTCTCCTAGAATAAGAGTCCAAGAACTAAAGGCAGAGTCATGGAGAGCTGTAGTGTAAGTTTGGAGACTAAACAGTATTAGATCTCAGAAGCATACAAAGTCAGAGTATAGTGACTTGGAATGGAGCTTAGCATGGCCTGGGGAGATGGAAGAACCTCCAGTACATATAGATGAGGGCTGTTTCAAAGGGGTTGAGAGAACACCACTGCAAGCAGAAAGTAAGGTAATGACCAAAATGGAGGAGCTTTGAATGGGAGGAGACTTCCTGTCCTTCCTCCCCAGGCATCATTCAAAGGAGCTGAGGGGGACATCTTTCTCATCTTCATTCCCACTTCCCTATTCTAACCTTTCAGTTATACCTTCTTTTCCTTCTCCTCTGATATTTTCCTGTTGTGCTTATGTTTTGTTTATCTGAATTCAAACTCCATTGACTTGTATATGATCTTAATTGCTATTTTGATGTGGAAAGGGGATGACTGTTAATATTTTATATTTCAGGGAATATATAACCTAAGACTACATATGTTGACTTGATTGAGGGGCCAGAGGTAAGCCAAGGGTGTCTTGTGAGCCATTTTGTCTGTATATTTTTAAATGATTCTTCCAACATGCAGAACCTTACATCTAACCTTGGGACATCACTTTCATTTTCTCATAGAAGAATGAGCTAGTTGTAGCCATAGATATAGTACAGGTAGAGAACACTGTACTGAGGGCTCCTTGGGATGAATTCTCTCTTCCTTCTGTACTCAGCAAAAGGAATGAAAGAAAGAGGGGAAATAAGAGGGAATAGTGAGAAAGTCTTGTCTCTTTCCAATTCATTAAGCAGAGAGAATGGTCTATGAGGGCATATATATCCCCCTACCCTTCCACTCCCACCTTTCCCTGGAAGGGAGAAAGGAGTGAGGAGTGAGCAGTCATATACACTATTTCATGGTCCACAGTGACTCCAAACCATGACTATTTCTCATTAGCACAGAACAAAGGTGGACAAACTCCCAATCTGACCCTGTCATCTATTTCTGTATAGGTCACAATCTAAGAATTTAGTCCTCCAGCTAGTGTGATGACCCTGATGTAGACCAGTAGTATCGAAATCAAATTAAAATGGAAGGGACAACTAGGTGGCTGTGATAGATGACTAGAATTCAGGTCTTGGAATCAGATTAATATCCTCATATCAGAGAAGTGATTTCCCCCCAAGATCACAGGATGGTAAGTGGAAGAACCAGGACTTCATTATCGTTCCAGAGTTAGAATGAAATGGCACTTATTCCTTTGGTGACTCACAACATAGTGGAGAAACAATAAAATACTATCTAAGGATTCCCTTTATTAACTATTGCACTTTCATTCAACCTACAAAGTCAGACATTGCCTAAAATTATTCTCTTATGTTGAATTTTTGGAGAAGGAAAAATGAGGACATACTCAACAATTCTGACTTATTCTTATCCTATTACTGGCTGGCTATGCAGCCATGTATACAAGTAGCTTGGTAGAACTTAGTAATTAAGACCATCACTGCCTGACCTGAAACTAAGTGATGACAGCTCCTTCAGTAGATGACACTGGACAGAAGGAAGCAGAGGAATCGGGCCCTATCCTTATGTGCATATATGTCTAAGACCATGTAACATCAAGGATCCTAATATATACAGAAGGCCATGCTGTACAAGTTCTTAGATCTGTTTTTATAAAAGAAAAGCAATTTTGAAGGTAAACAATCACTTTAATCAAGCACATATATCATTCACCCAGTTCAGGGGAAAAAATCAGCACCCTGGACTTCAGAGGGATCAACTGAAAGGGCTTCCAGTTAACTATCTGACTGTGACATACATCACCAATCAACAGACAGATCCAACTGTCTGACCATACATACATAATTAAGAGAAAGAAGCACCAACATCTGTGTTTTCAAAGCCAGGGGATTTCTTAGCAGATGCCCAGAGTCTTATCTGGCCAAACAAGCACTTCCAATGAGTAAGCCCCAAAGTGAAAGCTCACCTCAGAGTGTATATACACTTTTCAGAGCCAGAGGGCATCACAGCCCTTGAGAACCAGTGCCTCTTTAGAAATAAACAAAAGCTGTGGGCCTTGCAACAACACCAAAAAGCATCTCCCCTAATCAAGTTTCCCTTAATGGTCAGGCCCATTAATGAGTGGGGAAGATCTTTAGCTCTCATTAGCATTACAGACCCCTTTAGTCAGGGCGTACTGAAGCCACTCCATTTGGCTCCAACTGATAAATTTTCAGCGTGAGCATTTGGACCTCAGAAATCAGCTCATGTTGCAAATCAGGCTTTGATTTGCAGTTTTGTGGATTGCCCAGACTTAGGAAAGCATGGAGAAAATGTAAGTAAAGCAGATTAAAATTAAATGTGTGCCCTAGTTTTCAGACAGCCAATTGTTAAGCATTTATCAGCATACTCCTGACTTTAGTGCACAATATCTATCCTACCTGCATTTAAAAGACCCAACATACCTGTGTATGTGCCTACTCACAACTTTAGAAACAATGACAAAAGAGTCCCAACCTGTGTTTGTTCACGTTTTACTCCAAATCTGGAGGATCTATGAACAGGCCACAGTAGGGATGACCTGGAATTTATATACCAAGTATTGTAATAGTACAGTGAGTTCTGAAATCCCCCCTGAGGTCTCGTAAGCCTCTTGACACATAACTGAGTCCAGCATTATTGATCTATCTCTGGGCTTATTGTTTTTGCAGAAGCTTTCCACTTCTCTGTGCACTGAATTCCTTGAGTTCAGCCCCATGCCTACTAGCAGACAGAGCTGGCTTTTCATCTATGAACCGCTAAATGATGGTCGATGGCTGACTGTTTAAAGATAATGATGAGAGCTAATAGTGGCAAAGTACTTGAGCTATCTCAGTTGGCCCTTAGAATCACTCTGTGAGGTAGAGGCTATTAATATCCCCATTTTGCAGATGAGAATACTGAAACTCATAGTAATTAAACTCACCAGTGCAAGTCTGGCACTATATTCACTATGCTACAGTGCTTCCAGAAAGGGTAGCGAATCAACATTGAAAGCTTCCCTATTGTGTAATAGATTAAATGAATAAAAACAGCTATGAGGTGGTGCCAACCTGCACAGAGCACTGGGCCTGGAGTTAAAAAGACCTGAGTTCAAATCCAGCCTCAGATACTCACTAGCTGTATGATTTTAACCCATGTTTGTCTCCATTTTCTCAAGTATAAAGTAGGGATAATGATAGCACCTTTCTCACAGGGTTGTTGTGAGAATCAAATAAGATATATTCTAAGTCCTTAGTATAGGGCTTGGCACACAATAAGGGCTATATAAATATTAGCTATTATTTTTCTCATTTATGTTCCAGCCTTAACCATAACAATTTGGGGAACTCTTAAGTGTAGATATATGTAATGTGTATGAATATTATACCTATATTAATTATACCCGTAATATACGTACATGAGAGGTATTACAGGTAGGGGGTATAGTGAATAGAAATCTATACTCAAAGTCTGAAAGGCTTGGGTTCAATCCTGCTTCTGACATTATGTGACCCTGGACAAGTGCTTTAATTTCTGCATCACAAGAAACTTTTGAAGGGCAGAGGTTGGTAGACAAAGATTATTTGATGAGAGTTTCCTACTGTAATGAAATCACAAGGTTGGTTAGAAATATTTTCTGGCCTACGTTATGCAACAAAACAAATTTCATAACTTTGGAGTCCAAATTGTGAGTTTTAAATTTCATTATTTTTCAATTTCTTTTGAAATTCCTAACATGATTTGGTTGCTTGGAGTTTTCATTGAACTTAAGATCTGAGTGGAGGTCTGTTTTGTATGTTTTCGGATGTACAAATTAACCTTAGAGAATCTAACGTTCTAGTCAGATACTTCTAGGCTCAGGTGTCATAAGGAGGGCTAAAGAAAAGCTACAGGGGGAGGGAATCTTTTCAGCCGCATATCACAAATGTGACTCTTAAGCTAGTGATAAGAGTATGAATTGTGGAAAAGAAGTAGGTGACTATCAGAGAGTCAGGCCCCAGCTCTCTGAATAAACAGCAGAGGGTCTCCCAGATGGGTTAATATCATGGACCCAGTGCTGAGGGCCCCAAGCAGGGTATGGGGCATGGTCTCCCCAAGTGGAGAACTTGGCTAGGCCAGCAGGATAGGACTCCCTGTGTTGGTTATACAACTTGGGTTTCTCAGAATATATAGTGGAACCAGATTGAGAGAAAAGAACTAGATCTGCAGTTTTTGAGCTGGCAGGAAGGGATAGTGGACCCAGTCTAGGACCCAGAACAGAACTAGACCAGCAACATGGTAGTTCAGAGTGGATTGAGGGCTCATCAGTGGACCCTTGCCAGCAAATAGCATGGGGTTTCCAAGAAGGGCCAGACTTAAGACTCAGCTCCCAGAACTCTGAATAGAACTAGAGCAGAAACTCAGCATTGGGTAGTCCAGAGGTGGCTGTGGATTTAGCCCTAGGCCCAGGCCAGCAACATGAGATTTTTCAAAGGAATCAAAATCAGGGATCCAAATAGAACTAAGGCAGAAGCTCAGGTTCTCCCAGAGCAAAGTGGAAACAGCCAGTCAAAGAGCAGCACCAGACAAGAGGTACTCGAGTGAGTTGGGTATTTAGCCCTGACCCAGTACAGGGCTAGGTCAACTGAGCTTTTCAGTTTCCTGACAAAGGCCTACTGCAGTCTTACTACTTACATACTTCCCTGTGTCCTGGAGTGTTACCCAGGGCCAAGTCTACCACTGTGTTACTTAGACAAATTGAGGAATGGAACCTAGAAAGCCTAGGATGTCAGCATTAGTCACTTATTCTGACCAACTAGGGCCCTTTGAAATACTTTGACTCAAACCATCCCTATGATCTTTGAAAAATACAGCATTCAATATTTGAAGTGTATACCAGAAGAATCCCGGGTCACACAAGTCAGGATCATATAAGGCCATAGCACTCCTGCCAGAAGTGTGTAGAATTTCATCCTACCACAAAGTCCTACTCTGAGAAGTAAGGCTGAAAGATTAAGTAAATAGAAAAAGATAAAGATCTCTCATAATGACAGCGATGCCCTAGATAGACACCCAGAAGAGAATAACTCCAAATAAATACAATCAGACTCTCAAAGAATCTAAAATTCTATATAATTATTTATTAGCTTAAATATGTTGATGGACCCTGCTGGGAATGATTATTGTAGAAACATAGACCAAGATGACAATTGTACTGCAAAATGTAGAAATATGATGTTCCTGAAATGTGTCCCATTCAAGTTTATTAAACCATAGATTCTTATACTTTCTTTTAAAATGTCTTATGGCTACATCACCTTGATTTCTCAATACATATGTCCTTTCCTCTTCCCAGAGAGAAATAATCCCTTATAAGAAAGGAAAAAAAAAAAAGAGAGCAGTTCAGCAAAACTGACCAATACATCTACCCAGTTTGACATTATAGCTTACATTCCACACCTAGAGTCCCATACTTTTACAAAAAAGGGAAGGAAATGCATTCTCCTCACGTTCACATTCCATCCAGTTGTCCAACAAGGTCACTTGGCTATCTGCGTGATGTATCTTCTCTCCACTTGGACCAGTGTCCACTTCAATGGAACTTTGGATCCCAGAATCTATATCTTCAGTTGCTGGAAATTTAATTCACTCACTTACAGAATTCTCATCTGGGGCCTAACTGGCTGGATTTGTAACTAAGCAGATAGAATAGACCTGGACGGCTCTTTACGGTGGGGAGACATAAGGCTGTTGTATGACACGTGGGCTCTGGGGAAGTCAGATGAAGGAAGAAGACATCAGCAAAGGAACGCTTGATTAGAAATAAAGAGATTTGAATTGAAGTTCTGGCTCTGCCACTTACTATCCTGTAACCTTAGTGGGGAAGTCAATTCTTTAATATGAGGATATTAATCTGCCAAACTTGCCAACAACATGACAAAGTAGATTGAACATAGCAAACTCATCCACAAAATCTAACTGGCCTCACATCCCACACCATGCTTCCCTTTTACATCCCATTTCACTGCCCATCCAGGCTCCCTTGCCCCCTGCTTGCTGCCTCACATTTCCCCACTTTCACCTTCTTGCTCTTGCCTTAGTAAACAAATCAATACTATCTTTGCTTCTAGGAAGGGTATGCAAATTGACTGCCCTCTCGATCAACTCACAAATCCTGTGATGCCCCCCAACCAGATCCAAATTTTCCTGGCCACAACTTCTTCAAATGAATTGTTTTCCTCATTAGAATGTAAGCTTTTATAGTATAGGTATTTTATAGTATAGGTATTTTATAGTATAGGTATTTTATAGTATAGGTATTTGTTTGTCATTGCTAAGTCCAGGGCTAGAAACATAATAATAAACTTAATTAATAAATGTCAGGGTCTGCTACCCTGACCGTCGCCTGGATACTTACTTTACCCGGTCTTCGGACGTCTCCGGCCCCTCCGGTGAGGGAGGGGAATGACTAGACAGAGCACCCGAGTAGAAGCACAGCGTTTATTGCTTACATGTTGAAGCAGGGAGAGAAGAGAGAGAGCAAGCCCCTTACCCCAGGTTATATTACCTGCCCGAGCTCCTCCCATGTTCCTCCCCATGGGTGGAGCCCACGCTGTTACTGAGGCGTTCCCAGTACCCTAGGGGCAGGTTAGCACCTCCAGGTGTCTCACTACCCTCACAGGAGGCCACGGTCCAGAGCTGGGCCCTAACAAATAAACTTAATGCTCTTTCATTCATTCATTCATTTTTCAGGGCCAATCTTTATCATACTTTCACAGAATTCAGTTTTTCCATTTACACTGTATATTGTTTTCTTGTTTGTGCTTACTTCAGTTTGCATTAGTTCATAGCAGTCTTCCTGTGCTTCTCTGATTCTTTCATATTTGTTCTTTCATATGATCAAGTAATATTACATTACCTTCAGGTATCACAACTCGTTTAGCCATTTCTCCAGTTAATGGCCATCTACTTTGGAACCACAGATTTTGAAAGTCAGAAGAAACCAGAGAACACAGAATGTTGGAAGTAGAAAGTAGATGAAGAAATTCCTGAATAGGGAACTTATTGTTTTGAGCATTAGACTTGGAATTCAAAGATTATTAATTCAAATCTTGCTTTAGACCCTTAATAGATATTTGACCCTAAGTAAGATGCTTAATTGCTTATCATCATTTTCTTCATCTGTAATATGGAGATAATAGGAGTGCCTAGATCACAGGATTGTTATAATAATCAAATGATATCACACATATAAAGAGATTTGCAAACTTTAAAACAATATACATGTGTGTGTGTGTACACAGAGTCAATCCTCAACCTTCTGTTTAACTTTGAAGACTTCAAGCATTCACAGTGACAACCACACATATTCATAGCTATTCACAGTACAGAAAAAAAGAACGACAGATTCCGTGAGGGCAGGTTTATGTGGTGGTTGGTATCCTACTAGGCAGCCTCACAGTCAAATGTCAACTCATCTATGCTATGCTTCCATACTCTGAGACCCTTAAGGACCTAAAATGAAACATGAGGTATAAATTCACTGGTGAATTATTTCAAACTGATATGTCCTTCACAATCTCTAATGCCATCCACCATCCACAAAGGATAGAGTACTGGAAGTGATGTCAAGACCTTGCCAGTCTCTGTATCTTCCAACAGCAGCAAATAAAGTCCCAGCAGCCTCTCCCTTGGTTTTCAGAGGGCAGTCATAGTAGAGAGGTTTAGAGTTTTCATACCACCCTCATCTCCATCTGACATAGTGGAAGGTAAGATTCAGGTTAAAAATTGTTTTAGTTTTAAGAATTTTATATGCTCTGTGGTATTTATTGTATTGTATATTTCATGTATTGTGAAAAGTGAATATTGTCTGAAATCAGTGGGGTTTTTTTTGAGATATTTGCTCAAAAGATCACAGAAATCTAGGGAATTACTAGAGAGAAAAAAATGTTTTGCATGTTACCAGTTTTATTTTGTCTACTGAATTTTATGGGTGATTTCATGGTACAAAGGAAAGTGTATATTATCAGAATTAATTTTTTTGTCACAAAGAATTGTATCCAGAAAAGTATATTTTCAGCAGTCTCTAGCAAAAGATTACAGTTTTGGTGACTGCAGGAACTTAACCTCTATTTCTCATAGATTCAATGTATCAGCATTTGCATTTTTGACTTTAGCATGATTTTCTAGGTTTGTTACTCCTACATAAGTTGCAGATTGACTTTATCATTATTGCTATCATTATCTCTTTCATGGTTATTATTTCACAAATGAGAAACTTGAAACCCAAAGAGATAAAATAACTATTTTAAAAATCATATAAGATGCTATTCTTTTCAACTTAGAATAGAGCTCGTGTCTCCTAGCATCCCCCTGATCAGGTCTCTTTGCTTTATAGCACATATCACTTCTTGATAGGTAATGGGTCAAGGAGACCTGAATTCAAACATATGATTATGGTTGACAAGCTAAGTATAGATACAAGCCCAATTCCATAATTGGCTAATGTTTATTTGTGACTTTAAATAGTATCCAAAGTTAAGTCTTTAGTTTTGGCATCATACTTTTTTTCCTATACTTCGATGAAGACAGCTTTCAAGGTTTCCCTAAAGCAACACAAGAGGGCAGACTGAATCTGGAAATGTGGAAACATGGCCCATCTTCCTTCACTTGCCTGGAGTTTTCTATGATTGGAGCATACTATAGAAATGAAAGTAATTACATCTTTTTGTTAGCCCTTATTCTCAGTCAACTGACTCCTTAGGTATGATTTGAGGGCACTTTGCAAACCCGGGCTTGCTCCCAGTGCCTGAATGACTCTCCTTCCCATCTCCCACCCCCATTAGAATGGAAAATTTCCCCATCTTTAACTTCATTTTCATTGTATTAAGACCTTACCCTTCCCAGAATTTCTAAGACTATCTTACTAGAAGTCCTTGAAAATTCCTAGTGGAAAGAACATACAGCTGGGCATTAGGGTACCTGAGTCTTGGCTTGCTTTATCAGTAACTGCAGTTGTCTGTGCCTTGGTTTGCTTATCTTTAAAATAAGGGATGGTAGGATATAGAGCAGAAAAGAAAACTTAGAAATCATTCAGTTTCACCTTCTTGTTTTACAAATGAGGAAATTGAAACCTAGAGATGTTAGGTTACTTATCCACATGGATAATAATTGACTGTGCTAGGCTACTAACTCCTGTAGTGTCCCTCAAAATCCATCATTCTTTCATATTCAGGTAGAATCTGGCTACTAGGTAATCTCTAAGGTTTCTTTGTATTCTATGATCTATCTTTTGATAACAATTTCCCCATCCCTAGGGTAATACAGTAAGTCCCTTGTACTTCAGAGGGAATAAGTTTTATTGTTGTCATTTTTCCAGAAATTGCCAGTCATTTCTAAGGGATATATGTAGATGGAAAATGGGGATGAAAAGGTAGAAAAGGCCTGGGTAGGCCTCTGTAGTGGGAGATGCAAAGCATTGAGGCTGTAAGACAATTAATTATTTCATATATAAGCCCATTTTGCCTTAGCTTTATGCAATAAATTGTGTGAAATTGTGCTACCATCACTTTCAAAAAAGTCTGGTTACATGGAAAATAGGAAAAAAATGGAATGTCAGCTACCTGAGGGCTGGGTCTATTTTTTAAATTTTGGTCTTTGTAATTGTAATAAACCGAAAATAGGAACATGCTCAAGGTGTTGGCTAGTTCATATGTTGGCTTCTTCTCAGGGTCTTTCTCTGCCTTGAGAAACCTCTTTCTGAAGAGAGTCAGGAACCACTAAAAAACAAAACAAAATCAAAAACCCAGCTGCCCCTAAGGAGTGGAGCACTGAATAATCTTTGTTAATGAAGATGGTAACATGGAAATGGTATTTGAACAACAGGTTATGTAATCTAAGTACCTAGTCCTAGCTCATAGGAGACACTTAAAAATATCAGTTGAATTGTCAAATTGAGCATAAAAAGTTTTCCTATTTCCCTGAGTTTTGTTGTCTCAAAGTTCCTTAGGGAGATTTTGTGACAAGAAACAAAATCCTTATGTCCATTTGGTGATCGATTTCTCCAGAAGACTTCAGAACTAACCCAGTGGAGGAAAACGGAGCTGTCTGGGGAATTTTCTTTCACTTCTGCCTCACTCAGTAGGCACTGGCAACAATAGCTTATCAGATTTGAGGTCCTCTTCCAACTCTGAGAAGCTATGATTACATGAAATGCTCAGGAATCAAGTTGGAAAGCAAAAGCAGGGCAGAAATGAAGAGAGAAGTTTCAACATTTCACAAGTTCAGGTGCCATTTCATCATTTACTTTAGGATCAGAAAAATAGAGTAATACGAGCTCTGTAATTTGCAAGGCATCTTTAATAATCAGTTTAATTACATGTATGGATAATTACTCCTGGAAGTTAAAGCTGGAAAATCTAGCTTCCCAAACACACCATTGTTTCCCAAAAGGGGCCATTAAGCATCTCACTTATAAATGCCAAAACAGCATTGTTTTTTGTGCTAAGCTCTCCGAATTTTTGACAATATGATTTCAAAATTATGCACACACAAACTTTTGTGTATTTATGTATATATAAGTATGTACATATGCATATGTTTATATATACATACGCATGTGTCTATATATGTATACACATACTTATTGTGCTCATGTGTGTGCATATGCATACACACATGTATATATGTACACATATATGTACACATATGCATGAGTGTGTGTGTGTGTCTGCCCCTGTGGTTTTGTAGGAATAGGGATCTCTAAGCATGGTAGGCTGGTAATTGCTCTGAAATAATCTTAGACATTTGCCTGGGACAACTGAGAAGCTAGCATGGTCTGAGGCAAGATATAAATCCAACTCTTCCTTACTCTAAGGTCAGTCTTCTTCCTTCTATATCATGCAGTCTCTTCCCTATGCTTATGGGTGACTTTTATTTCTGAATTGTTTCTGAATGAATTGGGCTGTTACCCAAGAACCACATAAGCCATATGTTCATCCAGATGAAAATCCAACATGTTTTCATTATCTTCATTATATTTAATAGGATTTCTGAATGCATTATGTATTTGTTTCTTTGATACTTTGATGAATCCATGGTTTCATCTGCGTAGAAGAATTCCTTCCTGAATCCTTCTATATTTTTTAGCAAGGTGTCACAGACATTAAGGGGGCTGTTGTGTCTCTAGTGCTTTTTACGTTGTGTGATTATTACCTATAAAATTCCACAAATCCTCCATAGAGGAACCACCCAAGCAAGTTGAGATTCAGCACTAGTTGTCTCTGTGTCTGGGGTCTGAGTGGAGTATTCAACATACCTATCTATTGTTTCTCACTTTTTCTACTGGACCAGATCACTTCTTTTCCAGGTGAACTTGGATATTGTCTCGTGTGTCATCTCTGCAAGAAGTCATTATTTGCAACATGTCTTAGCCTCCTCATTTCTGTTTTTCCTTTGCTTTTTGGTTTATCAGTAATTTTGATTCTTCCAAGACCATGTTGTTCCATGGCTTGAAGCCACATAGCATCATTGGGAGAATATTGGTAAGAACTAGTCATTTGTGGCAGAATGAAATCTAACACTTTTATGGAACTTTAATGTGCGCAAAGCATTTTATAAAAGTTATCTCAACTGATTTTCACAACAATCCTGGGAAGCAAGTGCTATTATTATCCAAATTTTACAACTGAGGAGACTGAGGCAAGCAGAAGTTAAGTGACTTGCTCAGGATCACACAGCTTGTAAGTGTCTGAGGTGGATTTAAACTCAGGGTTTCCTAACTACAGGTCCAGAGCTCTATCAATGGTGCCATATAGTGGAAAGAATGTGAAAACAAGGCAAGATTCTCAAATAATTAAGTCAGTCTCCTCCTTTTCTTCAATTCCAAGTCAAACACACCTGTACTTCTATAATAGCTATCCAGGACATACAGGAAACAAGGAAGGAAATAAGCAAGCATTCCCTAAGGACCTCCTATGTACCAGGCACTGCACTAATGTTTTACAAACATTATCTCGTTTAATCCTCACAACAGCTCTGGGAACCAGGTGCTATTATTATCACCCCTATTTTACAGCTGAGGAAACTGAAGCAGACAGAGAACTGGCATCGCACAGCTAATAAGTGCTTGAGGCTGGATCCTTCCTCAGACTTGCGTCACTCTAGGTCTAGCATTCCATTTACTGTGCCACCTACCTACCTCTTTCAGAGGCAATGTGGTGGAAAATACCATGGACTTACAATGAGAAGGACCTGGATTTAAATCCTATCTCTGATCCTGACAAGTTGTGAGATTCTGGGCAAATCACTAAGATGGTGTTAATTTTAATAGGACCTAATTCAGGAGTCTGTTGTGAGTATTTCATTGGATAAATGTCTGTAAAATGCTTTGCAAACCTAAAAGAAATGTGGAAGCATGAGTTATTGTTATAAATCTCTGCATATCATGGGTATTTCTCTGTAATGTATAACATTCTAGGTGGAAAGAGTCTTAGGATATCAAGCACAAGATGTTCAAGTTGAAAGAGATTCTCAAGATTAGTTAGCTCCATCTCCCCATTTTGCAGAGGATGAGACTGAGAACTAGTGAAGAAACTTCGCTCAGGGCAGAACTACAGTGATAACCGTGGCCTCCTGGTTCCAATCCCCAGTTATTAGCATGACACTGTACAACTCTGAAAAGCATGTTGTTGCTGAGTCATTTTCATTCATATCTCACTTTTTGTGACCCCATTTGGGATTTTCTTGGGAAAGATCCTGGAATGGTTTGCCATTTCTTTTTCTAGTTCATTTTACATCTGAGGAATTGAAGCAAACAGGGTTAAGTGATTTGCCCAGTATCACACAGTTAATAAGTGTGTGAGGTCAGATTTGAACTTAGGAAAGTGAGTCTTTTTGACTCTAAGCCTGCTACTCTCTTCCTTGCACCACCTAGTTGTCCTACCTGCCACATAAGTAGGTGCTAAATAGATGCTTCTCCAACCCCCTCCCCCTTATAAACAATAAGCCCTTGCTGTATGTGAGACAGAGTGTTAGGGCTGAAAGGAGAAAGGCAAGATTTAAAAAAGAAAAAAAATTTTCAAAAGACAAAAAGTAAAAATAAAAGTCTCTCACTTCAAGGTATTTATTTTCTATTGAGGAATAGGGGAAAATATCACATGAACACAAGTCTTTCTGTGCTTTTTGTCTTCCATATGCCATGCATTTGTCCCACTGCTTGAGTCACCTTCCTAAGATGTTGTGCTACTTTAAGCCCTTTGGGAATTTTCCCTTACTTATTGAACAAAGTTTAAGTTCCTGATTGTGACATTCAAGGTCCTCTACAGTGTGGTTCTATGTGACCTTTCCAACTTTGACTTACATTTCTGGGTATCACATATGTATTCTACCCACTAACCCTCCTTCTTATCCTCCAATCCTCTGTTTCCACCTCTAACATTTTTGAGTCACATTGTTTTATCTGCCTGGAATGAAGGTTATTTTGGCCACTATGTAGAAGATGGTTGGGAAGAAAGAGACCAATTAAATGACTATAGAAATGTTCCACTAGCAAGGTGATAAGTGCCTGTACTCTATTGAGATGGCGACTGATTAAATATGGAGGATATGAAGAAGAAGGAATGGTCAAGGGTCAGAGATATAGAAAACTGGAAGAATTTGTAGTATCCTTCAAAAAAATAAGGAAATATGAAAGAGGGATGGATTCAAGGAAAAAGATAATGAGTTCTATTTTGGACATGTTCAATTGGAGATCCAGGTGGGCATGTCAAGCCGCCAACTGATGATGTGGAACTGGAGCTCAGGAAAGAGAAGAGACTGGGTTTAGAGATTTGAGAGTCATTTGCATCCAAGGAAAGAGAAGAGATCACAAAGGGATCTTGTAGAGAGAAAAGAGGGAGGGAGCCTTGGACATACTCAAGGTTAGGGAACAACACCCAAATGGTAATCTGGGAAAGAATACTGGAGAAGAGCAGTCAGGCAGATAGGAGGATATTCAGCAGCAAGTAACATCAGAGAAACTTGAGGAATAGAGAGAGCAGTCAAGAGGAACCAGTGGTCTACAAGTAATAGGCTGCATTCAGGGCAAAGAGGGTGAGGACTTGGAAAAGTCACGGTATCTACGCAAGATCACTGGTAACCTGGAACCTTGGAGAGAACACATTAGACAAATGGTAAAATTCAAAACCAGACTGCAAGGGACTGAGAAGTGAGGAGGAGTTGAAATGGGAGTCATTCATGAAGAAGGTTTTTACGACGAGTTTAACTGTGAAAGGAAAGAGAGCATAGAACAATAGCTTAAGGGGATGCAGTGTTAAGTCAAGTTTTGGAGAGTTATTGTTTTTTAAGGACAAGAAGACCTGGTTATGTTTATAGGCAGCAGGGAAGGAGCCAGTAGGGAAACTGATGATCAGAGAGAAAGGGAATCATGGCAACATATATTTAGAGCAGGGAGGGACCTTAGACACCATTTAGTCCAGTGCTCATAATTTTATAGATGAGAAAACTGAGACTTATATAGGTTAAGTGACCTGCTTAAAGTGATATAAGAATCAAAGGAGTAAGCTTTTGGAGAAAACAGATCATGGGGTCAAAGGCAATAACAATAATGAAAAGTGGACCTCAATGAGAATGACCTCTTTTCTAGAAATTGGATCAAAGGTAAGAGAGGATGTTGAGAGGTTATGAGATAATAGCATGGAGAAAAAGAGGGACCCTGCGCATTTTTAAAAATTTTTTTCCATGGGAAAGCTCTTTATTTTTCTTATTATACTTTTGTATTTTCAGTGTTCTACAATCACTACCATATAATTTAAATTTTTTCCCCACCTTCCTCTCCTTCCTCCCTACCTCCTTCCTCCCTCCCAGAGATGGCAAACAATTTTATATAGATTCTACACATACATTTCTATTAAATACATTTTCACCATAGTCATATTGTATAGGAGAATTAAATGAATGGGAGAAATCATATAACAAACCAAAGCATAATAAAAAGGAAAATGATCTGCTACATTCTGTGATTGAATTTCATAGTTCTTTCTCTGGACATGGAAGGCATTTTGCCTTAAAAGATCATTGGGAATTTTTTTTTAAGTCCTTGCATTGCAATGAAGTTCCAAGTATACCAGAAAAAACTCTCAGAACTGTGGTCATTGCTGTGCACAAAGTTCTCCTGGTTCTGCTCCTTTCACTCAGCATCAGATCATATAAGTCCTTCCTGGCCCCTCTTAAGTCTTTCCGTTCATCATTTCTTGTGGTGCAATAGTATTCCATTACATTCATATACCATAATTTATTCAGCCATTCCCTATTTGATGGGCATCCTCTTGATTTCCAGTTTTTGGCCACCAAAAAGAGTACTGCTATAAATATTTTTGTACTTGTGGGACCCTTTCCCATTTTTATGATCTCCTGGGGTATTTTCCTAGAAGTGGTATTGCTTGGTCAAAGGGTATGAACATTTTTGTAGCCCCTTGGGCATAGTTACAAAGTGCTCTCCAAAATGGTTGGATCATCTCATAGCTCCACCAACAATGAATTAGTGTTCCAACTCTCCCACATCTTCTCTAACATTTATCATCTTCATGTTTTGTCATGTTAGACAATCTGATAGGTGTGATGTGGTATCTCAGAGTTGTTTTGATTTGCATCCCTCTAATCAATAGTGATTTGGAGCATTTTTTATATGACTATATATATTTTTAATTTCTTCCTCTGAAAACTGCCGGTTCACATCCTTTGACCATTTATCAACTGGAGAATAACTTGTGTTCTTGTATATTTGACTCAGTTCTCCATATATTTTAGAAATGAGACCTTTATCACAGATACTAGTTGCAAAAATTCTTTCCCAGTTTTCTGCTTCCCTCCTAATCTTGGTTCCATTGGATTTGGTTGTGCAAAAACTTTTCAGTTTAATGTAATCCAAATTATTCATTTTGCACTTCACAATGCTTTCTACCTCTTGTTTAGTCAAAAAATCTTCCCTTCTCCATAAATCTGATAAATACACTCTTCCTTGCTCCACTAATTTGTTTATACTATCAATCTTTATACCTAGATCATGTACCCATTTGGACTTTATTCTTGTGTATGGTGTCAGACATTGGTCTATGCCTAGTTTCCACCACATTGTCAGTTTTCCCAGCAATTTTTGTCAAACAGTGAATCCTTATCCCAGAAGCTGAGGTCCTTGGTTTTATCAAACAGTAGATTGCTGTGTTCATTGCCTACTGTGTCTTGAGTACCTAACATATTCCACTGATCTACCCTTCTGTTTCTTATCCAGTACCAAGTAGTTTTGATAATTTCTGCTTTATAATACAATTTGAGATCTGGTAGAGCTAGGTCACCTTCCCTAGCATTTCTTTTCAGTAGTTCCTTTGATATTCTGGACCTTTTATTTTTTCAGGTGAATTTTGATATTATTTTTTCCACCTCTAGAAAATAATTATCTGATAGTTTGATTGGTATGGCACTAAATATGGAATTATTTTCTCCAGTTAGTTTTTGTACTTCTTTTTCCATGTTAAATTTTCCTTTTTAGAGAGCTGTTCCCTTCAGTGAATTCTTTTTTCACACTTTTAAAATCATTGGCCAGTTTTTCTTCTATTTCCTTCTTCAGCTCTTCTAAGAGTGCTCTTTGTGCATATCAGCAATTCATAGTTCCTTCTGAAGTTTCAGGTGGGAATACAGTCTCAATACTGACTTCTTTGGTATTCATGTTTTGGTGCTTGTCCCCAAAGAAAGATTCTATAATCTTTTCCTTCTTGCTTTGCTTCTTCTTACTCATGATGATGACACTTTGTGTATTGTGTGTGTGCCTTTAGAAGCTAAAGAACCTGATGCTGAGCTGGCTGGTGTGGGAAAGCCCAGGCCAAGGGAATTCTTTCTTTTTATGTTTCCCTGGATTAACCCTGGAGCTAGCTTGTTAAGTGTAGGGGAGGGGTGGTCTGGTCACAGGAGATCTCCTCAGTTAAGCTAGAACAAAGGCAAGCTCAGAGGTTAGTGATTCCTGCTGACCTATTATCTTCCCATTTTCCCTGGAGCACTGAGGCATGCCTAGGCTCCTGGAGTTGGTGGTTAAGAGGCTCCACCCCCCTGGAGCTCTAGATATCCTCCTGTTTGCTGAGGTGGGGCTGTCTGGGACAGCTCTTGTCCTCCACCTAGTAAGAGGAATACTCTTTAGTGATTTTCCTAGCCTCATGTGCTATGTGACTGTTTACCCCTTCTGCTGATCTCACTGTTCCAGGATTTTTCTGGGAAAATATTTTATGGTTCTTTCAACAAGGGAAGGTGGAGAGAGCATTTACAGATCACTCTGCCATTTTGGCTCCCGGAAGTTTGAGTAGGTGACTTACAGGCATTTAATCTGCTGGTTGATAGTCTCAAGTGCAACTGCTGCAGATACCTGGGGCTCCATCTGCAGCTCTGCAGCTCTCACTCGCTCAGCTCTGCTGGACTCCTACCCTGGGCTGCCACTGCCTCAGACCACCCTGGGGCTTTCCTGTTTGGTCCTGTTGCAGGAGGGACATGCTGTGCTGTGTACTGTGTGCCCCTCCACCCCCTCAGAACAGATCCTTCCTGTAGACCTTCCAGTCTGTTCTGATCTGTGAATCTGCCACAGTCTGTCTCCTATTGGATTCTGCACTTCCAAAATTTGATCAGATTCTCTTTTTAGAGAGATCTGAAGGAGTTTATCTAAGAGCTTGGGTGAGTAGTTGCTCTCATTCTGTCATCTTGGCCTGGGAAAACTCCTGTGTATTTTTTTGGCAGAGAAGAAGTGAGAAGGAGATCTGAAAGAGAGTGGTAAAACAGTGGTGTCAAATTTAAATTGTCTTATGATCATTACTGGGCCCATGTTGATTTGTTTGGTTCAGTCATTTCAGTGGCAAACCATTTCAGTGGTGTACAAAACTTTGAGAGTCCATTTGGGGTTTTTTCTTCACAAAGGTACTGGAATGGTTTGCCATTTCCTTCTCTTACAGATGAGAAAGTTGAGACAAACAGAGACTTTCCCAGGGTCACACAGCTCATGTGTGTGTGTCTAGTAAGTGCCTAAGGCTGGATTTGAATCTGGGTCTTCCCAACTCCAGGCTCAGCACTCTAGACATTGCATCATCTAAACATCTAAATATTTCAACTGTCCCATGTTAACTTAAAAAAACCACAAATTATAGAGACAAGAGAAAGACAGAGAGAGAAGAGAGAGACAGAAAGAAGAAAGGGGGAGAGAGAGAGTCACAGAAGCATCAATGACTGACGTTCAGTAATGAGAGCAGATTGAGATTAGATAATGTAAATTTGTTATGGACTCAGTCAGAGTCCCAGTGGTTTTGTGATTTCCACCAGTAGTAGCTCAAGTGTAGGAAGATGCATGTTGGGCCATTCTGTGCCAGGGCTGTCTCAGTCTGGTCTGTTGGTTCTGGCTCAGGAATATAAGGAAACAAGATACTCAAAAACCTTATGACATTTAACAAAACAAAATTTACTCTGCAATAGCATGGAAAGTATATTCATGAAACATACAAAATCATTTCAGTTGGGCATATCTCTCCGTGACTTCACATTTGCCACAGTAACACAGCTGGTCAGAAGGAAATCCTTGACTTATGCCAGAGTGAAAAATCTGAGGAACAAATTAGCTTTTATGCCTTAGGCTCCCTAGAAGCTATGCCTTAGTCTCTGAAGCAGTTGAGTCTTGATGATTTCACTGCTTTTGTGGGGAGAAATGACCCTTTATGTCAGGGACCATCACATCTTATGCTATTGAATAATGAATTTTTAGCTATTCCCCAGGGCCTACTGACTAGGTTCCACCCAGATCAGTAGTAGGTGTTGTTCTCACCTTATGGGGATTTAGAAAACCATGACTGTCAATATGAGAAAGGTAGAAAAGATTTAAAGGTAAAAGGCAATATATACTTGACTTGGCTAACTATAATATCAAAGATGAAAAAAAGCAAGGAATGTGGCCAGAAGAGGAAGAGCCAGAGTGACTGGAGTCAGAAGAGTTTTAGAAGCAAGAGAGGAGAGATAAATATATAGAAAGTGATGATAAGAAGAGGAATTTTTAGATTTTTAGGTCATGGACATGAAACAATTATAGGTAATAGTGAGATCAAGAGTATTGCTGAGATGAACAAAAAATGTAGGGATTGAGAATTGAGAGGTTAATAAACTGGAGACCAGCATGTCTCATAGGACATTAGTATGTGTGTGTGTGTGTGTGTGTGTGTGTGTGTGTGTGTGTGTGTATGTCCCCAAATGCAATATGACTAAAAGAACACATCTATGAGACAGGTTGTTAAGTTCCTTCAGAAAGGAAAGGAAATGATATGGTAGATTACTGTAATGGAGAGCCAGATAGATATTAATAATAATAGCTAACATTTACATAATTCTTTAAAGTTTGAAAAATGCTTTAAATATGGCAACATATTTGATTCTCACAACAACTTTGGGAGGTAGGTGCTGTTATTAACTCCATTTTACAAATGAAGATACTTAGGCAAATAGGGTTTAAGTGACGTGACCAGGTTCGCATAGCTAGGGAATGTCTGAAGGAGCATTCAAACTCATGTCTTCCCCACTGAGTCCCACGCTGTACCACAGAGCCACCTAGTTGCCCATTCTGAAAGGAATGGATATTCCTGAGTGATGGTAGCAGAGGGGAAATCTGGAAGTGGAAATGATAAGCCTCCTTATCTCCACAGCCTAGGGTAGTGGGGTTGCGGGGTAGGAGATTGTATTGACAAAAGATTCTTTCAGTACAAGAAAGTATGACCATATCTTTGGGAGTTAACCAAATCTCCAAAATGGAGCAAAAATTTTAGTGTTAAAGGGAAAAAGGTCTATGCGGAAGGGAAATTTGTTAAATGGTAGAAGGGGGTTATGCATGGGCACTTGAAGGGTAAGTCAAATCGGTACAGAGATTTGGAGAAGATAGGAATGAAGTGGAGGTAGGTGAAAGAGGGAATAGTAGCAGGGGAATATTATTTTTTCTGGTGATTTTTTTTTTGGTTTGTTTTTGTTAACAAGGCATTACTTTGAATTACAGAAATTAGAGGAACAGATGGGATTTTGCTAGCCACATGATAGAAAATATCCCTGGGTTAAAGCTCATGCCCTCCAAGGTTCTTGATGGCAGAAATCAGTGATATTATGTTTTCTCCTCAGCACTAAGGAAGTGGGGAGGCTAGAATAGGCCCTTGAGTTGATCATACATTTTACAAGAAGTTTTGGGAGAAAGAGTTGGGTTATCCATCTTTGACTAAAAAAGTAACGAGTTTGGAAATGGAAAAATCTAAGCTTAGAATAGAATAACAAGTGATAAAAAAAAAAAGAGAGACTTTGGAAAGAAGAGGACAGTCATAGTACTATGACCAACAGCTATGTTTTAATAACAGCTGTAGGGTCATTCAAATATAATAGATGAGTGGGCTAGTATTACCTCTAGCTTCTTAATTCAGAACATCAAGATTGATAATTAATCTCACAAGCACAACCTGGGTTGGCAGAAGGGAAAAATCAACCTTAATGAGGCTACTTCAGTGCCAAGCAGCTAATACAGAGAATAACCTCTTCAAAAACATGAGAAAACAAACAAAACATCTAAGGATGGTTAAACAACCTTAACATTACTTTTTAAATGAAAAAGGAGGCATTGGGGGGTCAAGTTATGGAGAAATGCATAAAAATATACAAGAGTAACTATATAAGACCTTTTTTCAAGAAGGTCAAGATTAATCTTAGCAGTATAATATAAAAAGGACTATGTGATTTAATGGAAATAACTCTGGAGTAGGAGTTAGAAGACCTTGTTAAAGTTTGAACTGTTACCAATTAGCTTTGTGTCCATAGGCAAATCACTTCACTTATCTGGGATTCATGTTGCTCATTATAAAATAAGGACTGGATGGACACTAGCTGATCTCTGATAATTACATAGATGTTTCTCAGAGCTAACATTTTACCATTCTTGAACATCTCTTAATTTTTCTTCTGTCTTCTTAGCCTAGTAGTTACTCTGTAGTGAATGACGTAACCATTATTTTTAGTAAGGCCTGGCTTCAAAACTTTTTTGTGTAACAGACAAAGAGATGATCTCTAAAAAAAAAATACATTTGGTCTTACATAGATTCATGTGAAATATATATCTCTATATAAAGTATGATTATATATATTTAAGTACATGTATATAGGTCTATATGTTTGTATGTATACATCTTTGTATGTATATGTTTGTATATGTATGTGCATATGTATGTATGTGTGTATGTATGTATATATATATATATATATATATATATATATATGCACTTATATATCCACACAAAATTATAGCCTTTTTGGGAGAGGGGGAAAAAAGAACAAAGTAAAAAGTGCATAGCAGATAATAAAAGAAATTTACAAGGAAGCAAAGCACCTATGAACACAATGTACAGTATTTATTATATAGGCTTTCTTGAAATGGAAATTTATTGTTTTATATTTTGAATCCTCTTACATTCTGCTATGTCTATGGCAATGCTTTCTTTCTTTTCTTATTTTGTGTTTAAATTTTAACATTTAATTTTATAGTATGTTTATTTTCTTTTTCTTATGCATTAAACTTCAGTATTTAAGTTTAAAATAAAAAAGTTCACTTGAAATAATTTTTTATTATTAGAAACCTCTAATTATTTTTTATCTAATTAGAAAGCTCCATTCTCTCATTTGTTCCCTACAAAAAGCCTATGGCGTAGTGACTATACAGCTGGCCTTGGGCTATTTTTCCTGTAAATAGCTGTGTAGCCATCATCAGGTCACTTAATATCTCAGTGCCTCCAGATAGCTCTCTAGAACTATAACTCACACAGCAGTTGTGGAGGGAGTTTCCACACTGTGAGTTCCCTATATTGATGAATCAGATATGGACCCCCTCCAAAAAGTAAAAGAGCCATATGGAATGAATGTGGCAGGTATTGTTAAACATTTTTCATAGATTCACACTTGTTTTCCCACTTCACTTGCTAATCGACTTAAGGAAAATGATGTTTAGAAGGACAAAGAGATTGGACCAAGGCAACATGGATAGTTCTGGATAGCCAGAACTTGACCTCGGGTCTTCTTATTCTATGTCCAATATCCTTTGACTTCTCTTAGAGAAAATAAAGACAGCCTGACCAACAGATTGATAAGTTCCAGCATTATTTGATATGGCTTTCAGTCAAACATTTCCTGTGTGAGATGAAATATGGGGTGACACAAACAGTTTTTCAGGAAAGGTCAAAAATGTGCTATATAATGGAGAAGAAACAAGGAGAATTTTTCTTGATTAAGGCTTATGGCAGCACAGAGGAGAAATACTAGAGTAAGAAAATCTTACTAGCACTTCCCCTTGAAAACAGGTTAAGACTTCAAAATTATATCTTTTCTGAGAAGAAAATTGTATCTTCAAAAGTAAAATGGACAGTGGAGACAATTTGTTCAGAAAATAGAGGCCAACAAACATGATCCTGAGGAATAAGAGAATTTTAGAGATAGATGGGCTTGGAAATCATCCAGCCCATGCTCTTATTTTGCATACAATAAATGGAGGGGAAATGTCTTCTTAAAAATTACTTATATTTTGTTTTCAACATTCACTTTTATAAGATTTTAAGTTCTAAATTTCTCCCCCTCTTTCCCCTCCTACCTCCCGAAGATAGAAGGAAATCTGATATAGGCTATACATGTATATTATTGTATATTATATTATTCTATATAAAATATATTTGTTACATATTATATAATATATTATAAATGGTATTATTATATTATATACATGTATACTTAATATATATGTATATTTAACGTATTTACACATTAGTCATGTTGTAAAGAAGAATTAAATCCAAATAAAAAAACATGAGAAAGAAAAAAAGAGAAAGAAAATTGTATATTTCAATCTGAATTCAGTTGCCATAGATCTTTTTTTCTGGATGTGGATAGCATTTTCCATCATGAGTCTTTTTGAAATTGTCTTAGATCCTTGCATTGCTGAGTCTATCAAAGCTGGTTATTATGTAATGTTGCTCTTACTGTGTACAGTATTCCCCTGTTTCTGCTCACTTCACTCAGCATTAATCATGTAAATCTTTCTGGATTTTTCTGAAGTCTACACACTTATCATTTCTTAAAGCACAATAATATTCCATTACATTCATATACCACAACTTGTTCAGCTATTCCCCAGTTGATGAGTATCCCCTCAATTTCTAATTCTTGGCCATCACAAAAAGAGCTGCTATAAATATTTTTGTACATGTGGGTTCTTTCCTTTTTTTAATGATCTCTTTGAAATACAGCCCTAGAAGTGGTATTGCTGGATCAAAGTTTTATATCCCTGCAGGCATAATTCCAAGTTGCTCTCCAGAATGGTTAGATCAGTTCACAACTCCACCAATAATGCTTTAATGTTTCAACTTCCCCGCATCTCCAACACTGTCATATTAGTCAATCTGACAAGTGTGATGTGGTGCCTCAGAATTAATTTACATTTTTCTAATCAATAGTGATTTAGAACAAGAAACGTCTTTTCCAAGCTATAGGGATCTAGTCATTGGCCAACCTGGATTTAGAACTCACCTATTGTGACTGATAGAGATCTGGACTTGGTATCATAAAGACCTGAATTCAAATCTTGCCTCAGACAGTTTCTAGCTGCGTGTTGTTCAAGTCATGGAGCCTCTCAGCCTCAGTTTCCTTATCTGTAAGATGGCAATAATAATCATACTAATAGCATCTCCTCACAGTTGTTATGAGGATCAAATTAAATAATGTTTGTAAAGTACTTTATAAACTTTAAAGTGCTATATAAATGCTAATTATGATGATTCATCTGAATGATTCTGCTTGCATATGGGCGCATGCTAAACATATTCACAGGATGCTTCCTCCATACCTTTGTCCCTATCGGCAGAGGCATATTTAGGAGCTGACCTGATCTATAATTGTTACTGGGGTGCCCCAAGTTGCTTTTCTTTTTATAACTGCTATATTCTAGTAGATTAACACCTTTTTTTTTCTTCAGATGGTGATTGACGGAATCCTTGCTGTGAAGATGCCATATTGAGTTAATGCTGTGCTTAGTAAGCTAAAGAACTGACAAAATTTATACACAGATGTCTGTTCAGTTGCCAAGAGAAAAATCCATAATGGTATAATTTATGGATGCTTCCATGAACTTAAGTGGGACAACCGTGGGGTAGAATCATAAAAACTATTAACTTACAGTAAATTTAAATCTGAATAAGACCTTAGGGAGTGCCTGGTCCCAGGTAAGCTTTTAGAAATCAGAGATTGAGCCAGACCTCTATATTTCCCTCTACTCTTCCTTCTCCCTGAACCTGAACTCCTTTTCAGAATGTGTTGGCCCCAGTATCATGGAATTTTCTATTTGGAAAGGACCGTGAGAAGTTCCACAACATGGCAAAGGGAATACTGAGTTTGGACTCAGAAGACCTGATTTTAAGTCTAGTCTCAGGTTATTTACTCACTAGCTGTGAGATCATTCACAAAGATGTTGGATCTGTCACAATCTGTTTCCTCATCTGTAAAATGGGGTTAAAATAATTGCCAAAATTACATCACAAGGCTCTGATGAGGAAAGTATTTTGCAAACCTCAAGGTGCTACATAAATATGAGTTAATAAGTAAGCATTTATTAAGTGACTGTTGTTTGCCTGACCCTATGCCAAACACTGGGGTTACTTATCCAATCCAATCTGTACCTGAGCAAGAATGCTGTATCTCCATCCCTGAACAAGTGGTCATCCAGGCTGTTCTTGAAGACTTCTAGTGATGGGAAGCTCTCCACTCCCCAAGACAGCTCACTGTTCTTTGGAAAGCTCTGATAGTTAAGATTTTTGGATAGAAAAGTCATACACGTGTGTGTGCATGTATGTATACATATATATGTATATATTGTGTATATATACACAAATACATATATGTAGGTATGTGTGTATATTCATGTAAGTATAGGTATACACACATATGTATGTGTGTGTTTTACTGCTGAGTCATTTCAGTCATATCTAATTTTTCAAAACCCATTTGATATTTTCTTGGCAAAAATATTGGAGTGGTTTGCCATTTCCTTCCCCAGCTCATTTTACAGATGAGGAAACCAATATAAATGGGGTTAAATGATTTGTTCAGGGTCACGCAGCTAGTTAAGTATCTGAGGCCAGATTTGAGCTCAGGAATATGAGTCTTCCTGACTCCAGGCCAGACACTCTATCCATTAAACTAATTAGTCTTTCTCTATAGATGTACATAAACACACATATATACATACACACACACACATATATATATACATACATACACACGTGTATATATGTTTGTGTGTGTGTATTTAAAGTGATTGATTAGATCTAGTCCACTCTCTTCATTTTACAGATAAAGAAATTAAATCATAGAGGTAATGTGACTTGCTCTACGTCACACAACTAGTCAGTGACAGAATGCAGTACAGAGTCTAGGCTCCTACTACCTGTTTGTTAATCTTGCAAAACCATTAGCAGAATACTTTCATTATTTACTAATCGTCCATCCCATATGGTTGGAGGTCAACAAAGACCCCTTGGTTTTCAAGTTCTGTGACTTAGACTCCCTTCTAGCCAGATACCTCCTCTGGTCCTTTCGTTCTGAAGAAGGGAGGGAGGGAGCAGGAGGGAATTGATGAAACAGATGGATTGCAGTTCTCAAGTATATGCTACAAACCTACTCTCTGTCTAGTATTCTGCTAGGCACTGGGAATTTTTGGTCTGATGTCATTGATATAGACAACTGATGAGGAAACATATTTTGTCATTATGGATTAACAGCTCTTCAGCAGTCTTAAAGCATTTTCTTGGGGCACTGTGGGATTTGATTTGTTCAGGGTCAAAAAATAGTATGTTCCCAAAGCCAGACTTGAACCCAAGTCTTTTCAATTCTGAGGACAGGTCTCTGACCAATATGCAACATTGCCTCATTAGATGGGAGCAAGGGAAGGAATAAGCATTTATATAATGTGCCAGACTATGTGCCAGACACAGCACTTTATGAATATTTTCCTATTTGGTCTTCACAACAACCTTAAGAGGTAGGTGCTGTTATTATCCCCATTTTGCAGTTGAGGAAACTGAGGCAAACAAAGGTTAAGTAACTTGCCCAGGGTTACGTACCTAGTAAGTGTCTGAAGTCAGATTGGTTCTAAGGGCTTCCTGACTCTAGGCCCATAGCTCCATCTAATATTCCACATAACTAACCAAGTGTCAGGGATGTCTTCTACAAAGGAGTAAAAGTCAATAACATTTATTAAGCACCCATTATGTACTAGGCCCCAGAGATGCACAAAAGGCCCCTACTCTAAAGGGGTCCACAGTCCTATGATGGAAGCAACACAGAAACATTTATGAACAGACAAGACATCTAAACAAGGTAAATTGGAGATAATCAACCAAGTGAAGGCTCTCACCCTAAAGGGAATCAGGGAAGGGACTTTAGCTGGGACTAAAGCTGGGAGGAGCCAGAGGGAGAGAGGAGGAGGAGGGAGAGAGTTCTAGACCTGGAGTCTGAGATGCAGTGTCTTGTGCTTGGAAGGGGCATAGCCCTTGTTCTCAAGAGGCTCAAGTTCTAGATGAGACACACCCAAAAAGAAAAACTATTGGGAGTTTAATTTGACAATGGGCAATTCAGATAAATGCTTAAGAGTTTAAGGGAAAGAAATTTCATTGTGGTCTTAATTCTAATTAAGGAAGATAAATGAGAAAAAAGGACAATACTGCAATAGCCTGCTATCATGGCAAGTCAGATGACAAAAGGAAATGGAAGAGACTCTTTTATTAGAATATCATACATGGGGAGGTATTTAAATTGGGAGAAAGTGCCTACCAGTTGCTGTTTATTAAAAACAGATTTTTTCACTCTCAGGCAAAGCTTGTGGAAATATAATTTAAATGCTAACATATGGAAATGACTCTGCAACCCACCTCCTCTTCCCTGGTCTAACTTGCACAGTGAGAAATCCTACGGATATTCAGTGTCCAACTACTGAGGTTTGGGGTGATCAAACCTAGTAGTTAAGCCCCTCCTGGATGAAATAATTGGGAGTCTCCCATCACTGCCTGTTGTTTGGACCTGAAATGTCGAACTTCAGTTGTTTCTTTGCAGTGAGCCAGGGTTGCATGTGGGAGTTGTTAAGTGTGTGAGCCCGGGAGAAAACACTCTGGCTTCTACCCACTCTAAAATGGAAGCCTGAATCCATCTTGTCAATTGTCAATGAGGAAGGAGCCTAGAGTTTGAAAACCAGAGTTTGGGAGGAATGTGTGGTGTAATGACAGAGTAATGAGACAGATTCTTGTAAGACTGGGAAAGCCAGCCTGGTTCTGTGTCTGTACAGACTAGAGGTTTTAAATTACTTTTTGTTTCATGGACCCCTTTGGCAGTCTGGTAAAACCTGTGGATGTCTTCTTAGAATAATATTTTTAAATGCTTAGGATACATAGGGTTACAAAGGAAACCATTAAATATTAAAACACACACACACACATACACACACACACATATATATATATATTTTAGACATTCATGGATCCAAGGTTAAGAATGTCTGGATAGCCAAAGAGCAGCCAAAGCATAAAATGCTTTCATTTCTTTTTTTTCTTTTTGTGTGTGTGTGTGTGTGTGTATGTCTTTGTGTTACCACTAGAACAGAGCTTAGCACATAGAAAGTGTTCAATAAATACTTATGATTGATTGAAATCATATATAAGTAGCACCATTATAAGCAATCTCTCCTTCTCTCCTCCCTTCTTTTTCTTTCTGCCAGGCATGCCTGGCCTTCAAGTGGCAGTCCATGCATGATCTAAGGCTTGACAGGGTGGTAGGAAGAAACCCACAACTTTGGCAGAAGAGTCACTGGCAAGACGCAAGACTGACAGATAGAACACCAAAAAATTGCAAGAGCCCTGGGCTTAAAGACAGAGAACTGAATTTAGGTCCTGGCTATAGCACTGACTTTCTGTATGACCTTAAACAAGTCATTGAATCTCATTGACCTTTACATTTTTTCATTGGTGAAAAGGGGAAGAGAATACCTTGGACTCCCTACTCAGGTCATTGGGTTCTTGTGAAGATAGATGAGAGCACATACTTATATTTCAATAGATCTTTGAGTTCACTGGGGTACTCTCTCCAAACATGAAGACTGCCATCCATTCATACTCTCATCTATGTGACTCTGGTCTATGATCTCCTGTAAATCCTCCAGTAGGGGCCCACCCAACATTCTAGGGGCTTACATTGTTTGGATATCAATGGTACATGAAGGCTCATCAATTATCTCTCATTCTTGCCATCTCTCTGGTCCATCTTTTTTTTTTTCTGTCAATATATGGCAACCTAGGTGGTACAGTGGAGAGAATGCTGGAATTAGATTCAGGAAGACCTGAGCTCATAGCCTGCCCCAGACACTCTCTAGTGGTTTGATCTTGGACAAATTTTTTAATCTCTCTTGGCCTCAGTTTTCTGATCTGCAAAATGGGGGCAATAAGAGTATCTGCTTTCTAGGGTAGTTATAAGGATCAAAAGGGATAACACATGTAAAGTGCTTTGCAAACCTTACAATGCTATATAAATATTAGCTATTATATATCACTCTCTGGACCTTTTTGCCACTTTTCCCACTCATCTCTCAGCTGGCAATGTGTTATGGTCTATTCATACCTCCTATTTGCCTTTCCACTGCTCTTTGGGTGACCCTCAGCTCTCATTTTTTGAAGACTGGTATTCAATAATCAAAGTCATATCATATCAAATATTAGGAAGATTATTAAAGAGAGACACACAAGCTCTTGCTCAGCCTTATGCTGACTTTTCCTATGTTGGATAGGAGTACCACTAGTCCAAGGCCTGCTCTTCAGTTTTCCCTCAGGGGTGATTAGACCCTAGGAGACTGAGTCACACTAACAATCCACATGATCTTGATTGATAAACCAGGATGCCAGGGTATTAACTTACATGGAGAACCAGAGCTGCCAAGTGATGGGTAATGCTCATGTCATCTGGTCAGCTCATTCCTTTTCCAGTAAGAAAACTCACTTGGGAAACTAAATCAATATAATTAAGTTGCTTGGTAACTATAGTTTTGAAATTAAAGGGAGTTAGATGATTTTTTTTGGACTATTTTATACAATTACTACTCCTTACAGAGAGATACTTGCTAAGTAGTCTCGATTATTCATATTGGTTGATTAGAACACCTTCTCTCTTGGATTGTACTGAATATTCAATGGCAAATCCTGATTTTCTGGCTTTCTTTTTGCCAGATTCCATGAAGATCCACACCCTTTTATTTGCTTTTGTCCCAGGCTGTCATGACCATTGGGCCAGACTTTCACTGTTGAGTTATTTTTTCATTGTGTTAGATTCTTCATGACCACATTTTAGGTTTTCTTGGGAAAGACACTGGAGTAGTTTGCCATTTCCTTCTCTAGCTCATTTTACAGATGAGGAACTGAGGCAAACAATGTGAAGTGACTTGTCCAGGGTCACCCAGATAGTAAATATCTGAGGCCAAATTTGAACTCAGGAAGACAAGTCTTCCTGACTCCAGGGTTTGGTACTCGATCCACTGTACCCCAGTTTAGACTTAAGGAAGCATTTATCTTATAGATTAATCCTAAAGGTGTATTTATGTGCAACCCAACCCACAAAGCCAGTTGTTAGTAATTTTCCAGAATACCTCTGCAATCTGTCCTGCCTGTCTCTTTTTATATCATTCCCTTCTATACACTTCCCATGCCAAGCACACACCCTAGACAGTGGTCAATATCTCACATACACACTTACTCTCACCCTCCTGTGTCTTTGCTCACATTGGTTCCTATCCCTGGAATTCTTTTTCTCCCTACTTAACCCCCATCCATCTTTAATGCCTGTCTTAAATGTTGCCTCTCCTATAAAACTTTTTAGTTGACATTGATAAATTGGAGAGTTTCAGAAGCGGGTAACACAAAATGGTGAAAAACCTTGGATTCATGACATATGAAGCTGAGTTGAAGAAAATGAGGATATTTAGACAAAAAATCCAGGGAGGACATAATAATTGGGCTGTCACATAGAGGAGGACAGATTTAATTTTTGTCCCAGAGGACTGAACCTGGATAATAGGAAAAAGCTTCAAAGGGTCCAATTTAGGGTTTGTGTTTAGAAAAAAAAGAAAACTTTCTAACAATGAGAGCTATCAGAAAGTAAAATAGCTTTCAGAAGGTGGTGGATTCTCCCTTCCTGGAGGTCTCCAAACAGAGGACAGGTAACCGTTTATTGAGTATGTGATAGAAAGGATTCCTTTCTTGTATAAGTTGGACCAGATGGCCTCTGTTGTCCCTCCACAATGCAAAATCTGATGATTCCTCCTCAAAATTTACATAGCCCTTTGTTTTGTAATTCTCTAATGCATATATCATAAAATGTTGTATATCTTAGGTACCTGTTTAAGTATCTTGTTCCTCAGAGTATAATTTCTTGAGGACAAGAGTCATGTCTTATCTACAAATGCCCAGTACCATATTCAGTATACAATAAATAACAGCAATGGCTAGCATTTATATAGCACATTAAGGTTTGCAAAATGCTTTATATATATTTTCTCATTTGATCCCCACAAGAACCCTATGAAGCAGGTTCTTCTTTCATTAAACCTGTTTTACAGATGAGAAAACTAGGGCTAAAAGAAGTTAAGTGACTTGCTGAGGATCACACATCTAGATTTGAATTCCAGCTTTCTTAACTCCAAGTCCAATATGTTTTCCATGGTGCCATCTTAGCTGAATATTCTCTTTACTAAGACTTATGTGATATATCAACCATCTCTTGGGGTAGCTTACTTCTTCACCCAATTAATCCTTTCCATCTATTCAGCTGTCTATTGAGCTGCTATTTTAAAAGGTACCATTTTCTTACCCCATCCTCAGATTTTGAGCATGTCTCTTTATATTGAGTCAATAGGCCCACCCTATCCTTATCACTGATCACAACGCTAATGACGCTAAATTGTCAGGGTCGGTAAAGAATTTTTCTTGACACTAAAGTTTGGAAATGGAGTAGGGATCATAGGGAGAAGTAGAGTCAGAGGTAAGGTGACTGAATTTTAGACTTACTGTCCCATTTGATATGGATAAAAGAGCATAGGACTGGGAGGCAGGAGACAGGGATATAGTCCCAGTTGGTGACATTAAATAATTGTGTGACTTTGAACAGGTCACTTAACCTTTTGGTCCATAGTTGTCCTCGTTGTTGGTGGTGGTGGTAGTGGTTGTGGTGTATGTGTGTGTGTGTGTGTGTGTGTGTGTGTGTGTGTGTGTGTGTAAAATAAAGGAGTTGGATTTCTAAAACCCTATTTATCTTTGACATTTTGAAGACTAGAATAATATAGACAATAAATTATCTTCCCACGAGAAGCTTATCATAGTATTCTCATCTATCCCCTGGGATGAGTGGAAGTTGTTATTTACAAAGTTTGTCTATCAGTACTTGATCTTTTGTAAAATGTTAGGCTAAGAACACAGGAAAAGATAAGACAAAGGAGTTTTCTAAAGATTGAAGCAAAGTGTTAGTGTGATTGGAACTAGTAGAACTGAAGAACATTGAAAAAAATAGGATTTCACACTGAATCCCTTAATCCATTTTACAAAGACTCATAAAATCTTAATATAGCCCTGGGAGTGCTGAGTTTATAGGCAGTGCTGCTGCTCACACTGGCCCAAAAATGGCAATGCCTTGGACTGTCACCAGGCATTTCTAAAGCAGAGAGAGAACACATCAGGAAGAGGTTGTAATTAAAATCTATGCGGAAGCCAAACTACAGAGTAAGCCTTTCAATTTTTTGGAGGTTGTGGTGGACACATCACACTAAGCAAAGAGGACATAGACAGTCAATACTTTCCACTATTATTTCTGATCAACAGATTTTCATTGCATGCCTCCTGTAGTTCTCACATGCTTGGGGTAGACACCCCCCCTAACTCACCAATGGGTTTGAGACCCCTTGGTTACCCTCAACCTGGTTTGGCCCATCTGCAGAAACAGCCACAGGTGAGAGATAGGTGGAACAGGTGGACACCAAAGGTGGAAAGAGCCCTGAAAAGGGCTCGGCAGTCATCACACCAAAGGTACTGGTACTGGTCCTCCCTGAACACACCTTACACCCTACTTTGTCTGGTGGAATGGGTGGATCAGAATAATTTGTTCCAATGGCCATGAAGACAGATGAAGCAGACAATGTGGAGCGCTTAGAGCTTGGTCAGACACTGAAGACACCAAGGTCATCCACTGCAGCCTGAGCCATTGCCAGTAGTCTTGACTCTGTCCTGCCACTGGACTATGATGACTCTGGAGGAGAGAGTGAGGTTGACAACTTTGTACAACTCTGCCTCACTTATATCCAATTTACACATGAATCAAAAGACATCACCTATACCATTTCACTATTGGGTCTCAAAGTCCTGTGGTGACAGGCAAGTGATGAAGCAGCAGGTATGGATACACTGGGAGCTGTAGTCATGACCCTGCACACAGGTGGCCCAGTCCACAGGGTTGTTTCTCACTGGAAGCAGCAGTGGGACTCGGCGGCCCTCTGGGTGTCTGAGCAGCCTTTTAAGGACCTCACTGCTCACCTCCTGGTGGGAGGAAGAGGGCTAGAAAAGGTGCCCTAAGCATTGCCTACTTGCTCAACCCTGGCCTGATGACCTTGGCAGGCAGGGAATCCCACTATGCAGTCGAAACACAAAAATAAAATGTACGAAAACATCAGCAAAGATGATTCCACTCAACATTGGCACATGGAACATACACACACTAATAGACAACACATAATCCAGTAAACCTGAAAGAAGAACTGTTCTTGTTGCAAGGGAACTCAAAAGATATCTTATCCAAATAGCAGCCCTGAGTAAAACCAGACTGGCAAATGAAGGCCAGCTTACTGAAGTTGGAGCTTGATGCACCTTTTGCTGGAGTAGGGGCAGTGAAAGAGAGCACTGTGAAACTGGTGTGGGTTTTGCAATCAAAACCAATCTAATCAGCAAGCTGGAATGCCTGCCAAAAGGAATGAATGACAGGTTCATGACAATGTGATTGTCACTCGCAGGAAAAGGCCATGCCACCATCATCAGTGCCTATGCTCCCACCATGACAAACCATGATGAAGTCAAAGACAAATTTTATGAAGACCTAGAGACCCTTATCGTCAATGTGCCAAAAGAGGACAGGCTTATAATTCTGGGTGACTTCAATGCTAGAGTAGGTTCACATTACCAGACTTGGCAGGGAGTTCTAGGGAGGAATGGAGTTGGAAATAGCAATGGCCATTTACTGCTGAAGACCTGTGCATCACATGACCTTCTCATCACCAACATTGTCTTCTGTTTACCTAAATGCAATAAAACTTCATGGATGCACCCTCGCAACAAACACTGGCACCTAATAGATTATGTGATTGTAAGGAGAAGAGACAGACAAGACATGAGAGTGACAAAGGCAGTGTGTGGTGCAGAGTGCTGAACTGATCATAGACTTATCCTTTCCAAACTAAATATTCACATCATCAAAAGTGCCAACCCCAAGGCACAATGACTATCATAAAAATTAATGTTAACAAATTAGAGCCCTTCTCTGAGCATGAACAGTTTGCTTCTGACTTGGAGGGAAAGTTGAGCCAACACACAGTTGGCAACAGTGGAGCAGAAAAGGAGTGGGCAGCATTTAGAGATTTGGTGTACAGCATTGCATTTGCTCATCTGGGTGAGAATACTCATGAACACCAAGACTGGTTTGATGAAAATGATGGGGAAATTCAGAAGCTGCTAAATGAAAAATGAGAACTCCACAGGATTTACCAGCAGGATAGTTCATCCGTCTCTAAGAAGGCAGCATTTAATTCCATCAAAAACAAAGTACAAGCAAAGCTTAGAGATTCTAGATACAGGATTCCTGGCTCAGTAAGAAGGCAGATGAAATTCAATTTGATGCTGGTAGTAACAATCCAAAGTGCCTTTATGATTCCCTGAAAGCTATTTATGGACCAAAAACTTATGGTGCATCACAACTACTCAGTGCTGATGGAGCCACATTGATTAGTGATAAGGGCATGATCCCAGAGAGATGGGCTGAATACTTCCATAGTGTTCTCAACAGACTATCATCAATCAGTGCCGAGGCCATTGACCGTTTAACTCAGGTTGAAGTGAATCCCTCCTTACCTAAACTTCCTTCTGAAGTAGATGTTTTGAGGGCCATTAAGCTCCTTTCATGTGGCAAAGCACCAGATGCTGATTTTATTCCAGCTGAGATTTACAAGGTAGGGGGACTGTTGCTCATATAAAAGCTGACTGAAATTTTCTACGTTATATGCAAGAGAAGGTTATCCCCCAGGAGTTCAAGGATGCCTCCACTGTCCATCTCTATAAAGGTAATGGGAATAGATTGTCCTGCGACAATCACAGGGCGAATCTCTCTTAGTCATTGCTGGCAAAATTCTTGCTAGAGCTCTTCTTAATGGGCTGCTCCTTCTCCTGGAAGATGGTCATCTACCTGAGAGTCTGTGTGGCTTCAGAAAGTGCCAAGGAACAGACAATGTTTGCTGCCTGACAACTCCAGGAAAAATTCCAGGAGCAGAACAGAGGTCTGTACGTAACGTTTGGAGATCTGACCAAGGCCTTTGACACTGCTAGTCATGAGGGCTTACAGAAAATTATGTCAAAATGTGTTTACTCTGAGAAGTTTATCAATATTGTACATCCATTTCATGATGGCATGTTTGCCCAGATTCTGGATAATGGACAAGGCTCTCATGCTTTCCCAGTTACCAGTGGAGTGAAACAGGGTTGTGTGCTTGCTACCATGCTTTTTAGCATGACATTTTCAGCCATGTTGACAAATGATTTCAATGAGGATGAACATGGCATCAAGGTCAACTACCATACTGATGGCAAGTTCTTCAATTTGAAAAGGCTACAGGCCAAGACCAAAGTGGAGGGAATGTCGGTACATGATTTTCTGTTTGCAGGTGGTTGTGCACTCAATGCAGCCTCTGAAGTTGAGATGCAACAAAGTATATCAATTGTCTGCTGCCTGTGCTAATTTTGGCCTAATAATTAACACCAAAAAAACACAGGTGCTTCTTCAGCCACCATCACACCATCCATATGTGGAACCATTGGTTACAAAAAATGGAGAAGTTTTGAACACTATGGCTAAGTTCATTTACCTTGGTAGTGTACTTTACAGGGATGTACACATTGGCAGTGAGGTTGATACACACATTGCCAGAGCTAGCTCAGTGTTTTGGAGGCTCTGAAGAAAAGTTTGGGAGAGAAGTGGTATTAGACTGACTACCAGATTGAAGGTCTACAGAGCCGTTGTGCTGACCTCATTGTTGTAGCCTGTGAAACATGTACGGTCTACCATCACCATGCCAGGAAACTGAATCGTTTCCATTTGAAATGTCTTAGGAAGAGTCTGAGGATCACCTGGCAGGAGAAGATACCAGCCATTGAAGTCCTTGCTCAAGCTGAACTGCCAAGTATTCAAACTATGTTTCAGAGAATGCAACTCCAATGGGCTAACCACATTGTTTGACTGTCAAATGTATACTTGCCAAAAAGACTATTTTATGGAGAACTTGTATGGGGCAGGCAATCACATGGTGGCCAGAAGAAATGATAAAAGGACATTTTTAAGGTCTCTCTCAAGAACTTTGGATTTGACTGTGCAACATGGGAGACACTGGCACAGTACCGCTCAGCATGGTGTGCCCACATAAGAAAAGGTGCTGTGCTCTTTGAGCAAAGCAGAATTGAGACAGCACAAAGTAAATGCAGGACACACAAATTTGGGATATTCACCTCAAATATTCACACAGACTATCTGTGACAACCTGTGGTAGAGCATTCCAAGCTTGTATTGGTCTGATCAGTCACAGACGGATACACTGAAATTTCACTTTACAATGGTGATGTCATTTTGGTCCTCTTTGATGACGAAGGACAACAACTACCTAATAATAGTTCTAGCACTGTGCAAGGTAGTATGGGGAAGGCAAGCAAAGGCCCAGTCCCTGCCCTCCAGGAATTTATAATTGTGAAGAGGAGCTTAGATTTACATATGAATGAATCTATAATGTTTCAACAGAATGGGAAGATCTTAGGTCTAGAACCACAGAGTAACAGAATTTCAGGGCTGAAAGACACCTTCACAGCCATCCTCAGAAGAACCTCATAAATGAATAATTTCTTAATCTAGAAGAGATTTCACAGGTCATCTACTCCAACTCTTTCCTTTATTTCAGATTTGGAAACTGAGTCTCAGAAAGGTTAAATCACTTGCACAAGAAGACACAGGTCATGACAAAACCAGAATTCTAACTCAAGTCCATAATTTCATGTTCCATGTTTCAAATTCAACACTCTTTTCACTGCCTTCATTGATTATGTAGACTTTATTTGAAGACTTCATTTGTAGTGGAACATTGAAACTACTTTGGTAAACCATGGAGGACTTGTAGCTCACTAAAAATCCAGCTATTTTTCAAATAAATGGCTGACTAATCATGCCATTGCCATTTTATACCTGTGAAATATATGATTTTTTTAAAAAACTCAAATGTAGACTTTTACATATTTTATTATTGTCAACCCAATTTTCTAATTTGTTGGATTAACTGTCTCATCCAATGTTCTAGTATCCCTCCCAGCTTTGTGTCACCTACAAATTTGATAGATATGCTATCTGTTCTTTTTATTCAAATGACTGATGAGAGTTAAACATAAAGGCAAAGCAAAGACTTCTCCTTCTGGAGACTTGTTTCCAAGTTAACATGGAATCATTAGTGATTACTCCTCAACTACTACATTTCAACCACTTCCAAATACATCTAATTATATTATTTTCTCACCCACATCTCTCCATCTTTTCCTTAAAACTAACATGGAATATTTTATTAAGAGCTCTGCTAAAAAAAGTCTAAGCTACAGGAGACTTCTAATTTCTGCCAGTTTAGAAACTTTGTCACAAAAAATAAAAATGAAAATATTCATGATATGACCTGTTTTTGATAAAACAGTATTGTCTCTTTGTAATCACTGTTTCTATTTCTAGATACTGACTGACCAACTCTTTAGTAATCCATTCGAAAATTTTTCCAGGAATCCAGATCTAGATTATTAGCTTAGAGACTAGTGAGAAATGTGAATTTGAGTTCTCTTTCTTAGAAGTTGGGCTAAATCACATATCTCTTTGAATCTCCATTATATGCTAAATAAATATGAATTCAATTCAATTTAACAATTGAATGCACTGAATAAACATTAAGTACCTATCAAATGCAAAACATTATGATGCAAGAGGTTAAACTCTCTAAGTTTAACATAACTAAGAGGTTACTGGTTGCTCTCTCTCATTGCTAAGCCTGTACAAATTGATTCAGCAGTTCAACTCAAGAAAGGATCTCAGTATCTGGTACCATATCTTGCTAGAGCATCTTTAGACTCTTTCTAAGACAATTCAAATGAAAGCAATTCAAACTTGTATACTGTCCAGGTTTCACAGGCATACAACAATAAAGTCAACACAACAGCTATGTAGACCTTCAGATTGGTAGGCAGTCTAATACCTCTTCTCATCCACACTTTTTTAATAGCCTCCTAAACACTGAGCTAGCTCTGTCAATGTCTGTGACAACCTCATCATCTATGCCTACGTCTCTGAAAAGCATACTGCCAGGGTAAATGAACTTAATCACAGAATTAAAAATTTTTCCATTTGTTGTAACCACTGGTTTCATTTATGGATGGTGCAGAGCTGGCTGATGGAGAACTTTGGGTTTTTGGAATTAATTTTTAGATCAAAATTAGCATGAATGGAAGAGAAAAGATCCATACTTTGTTGCATCTCAGTTTCAGAGGCTGCATTGAGTGCATAACCATCTGTGAACAAAAAGTCACATGCCAGCTTTCCCTTCACTTTAGTCTTAGAAAACTAAATAATTTACCATTAGTAAATTTACCATCAGCAGTAGCTGACCTTGATACCATTTTTGTCTTCACTGAAGACAATCTGACAACATTGCTGAAAATATTGTGCTAAAAACCATAGGAGCAAGTACATATCCCTGCTTCATTCTATTGGTTACTGGGAAAGTGTGAGGGCATTTTCCATTATCCAGAATCTATGCAAGCATGCTATCATGAAGTAGTTGTCCAATACTGTTGAACTTCTCTGGGACTCAACATTTTGCCATGATCTCCCACAAGGGACTTGGTCAGATCGACAAACATTGTGTATAGACCTCTGTTCTTCTCTTGGAATTTCTCCTGGAGTTGTTGAGCAGTAAACACCATATCAACTCCTGTGGTTTTCCCAGGACAAACTAGTTCCTTTTCTTTTGCACAGATGGATAATGCAGGCATCCTCAAACTCCTGAGGGACAAGCTTCTCTTACCATATAATCTACAAGATTTCAGTCAACTTTTGTATGAATGATGGCTCCCCTCTCTTGTAAATCTTTGCTGAGATTTACATAGAATCAGCAACAGGTGCTTTGCCACATGAGAGGAGCCTAATATTCAAAGCCTCTTCTTCAGTTAGAAGTTTGGCTAAAGAGAAATTTACTTCAACTTCAGGTATACAGTAAATAGCTTCAGTATTGATGGTGGTCTATTGAGAAACAATATTCAGCTCATCCCTCCATGACTATATCTTTATCTCTAATCAATGTGGCTCCATATGTGCTGAGTAGTTGAGATGCAACATAGGTCTTTGGCCCATAAGTAGCTTTCAGGGCATCATAAAAGCAATTTGGATTGTTACCATCAGTGTAAAAGTAAATTTCATCTACTTTCTTACTGAACCAAGAATTTTGCATCTTTCTGAGCTTCCCTTGCACTTTATTTTTGATGAAGTTTCATACTGCCTTCTTAGAGATAAATGAACTATTCTGCTGGTGAAACCTATGGAGTTCTTGTTTTTCATTTAATAGCTTCCGAATTTCCTCATCATTTCATCAAATCAGTCTTGATGTCTGTCAGTGTCCTGACCCAGATGTGTAAATGTGGTGTTGTGCACCAAATCTCTGAAAGCTGCCCACTCCTTTTCTGCTCCACTGTTCACAACTGTGTGTTGGCTCTGCTTTTCTTTCAAGTTAGCAACAAACTTCCCACTTAGAGAAACATGCTAATCTGTTGACATTAAGTCTTCTGGTAGTCATCTTGCCTTGGGGCTGCTCCTTTTGTTGAATGTGAATATTTAGTTTGCATGGGAAAAGTCTATGATTGACCCAGCACTCTGTGGCACACATTGCCTTTGGTCACTCCCACATCCTGTCTGTCTCATCTCTTTATAATCCTTGCTAAGAACAAAAATTGCTTCTAGGTATGAAACTGAATTCTTTCATGAGCTGAGTCAGCAGGTCTGTGCACAATATTCAGAACCAATGCTCAAGATCTTAAGCCATATGCTTACCTTTTCTTCTACTATTGAAATTAACATAAGATTTCTGTGAGAAATGTATTTCTTCCTCTTAGTCTATTACTTATCTTTTCCCTATCGTCCTCTCGTCTTTGTAGTGAGTGCATTCCATCCCTTTCCAGTATATCTCTTATTGACTTAATTGTAAAAAAAAAGTTGGAGAGAGATTCAAAAGGGAATGTTTTCTTTGGGTTTATTGGATTTGTTTTCTCAGCTTTGGCTCTTGCCCAAAGCATATGAGGGGAGCATGACACTCATCTGTTTCCTAGACTGAGAAATGAAACATGGAAAGGACTTTGTCTTGGATCTTCCCTGGCTGAGATGTAGCTTGGGACTGAATTCCTCCTATTATACACATTACACTAAAGTTGAGATATTAGGGCTTTAGTTTGGTGTAAAGGACTTGAAGTTCAATGCAACTCAGCAAATATTATTTAAGAGCCCACCATATGCAAGGTACTATGCCAGTCACTGAAAGAAAATCAGTTATTCAGGAGTCCCAGAATTAGAGACAGAGATGAACATGTGTTCATTGAAGTTCCCATTAAAGCTCAGGGAAGCCTGAGCCTCACTCTGGCTTGTATATAATAATAATAATAATAATAATAATACTGTCAAATGTCATCAGTTTTAAAAAAGTTAAACTTTTTTTTAAAGTTTAAAAAGTTTTTAAAAGTTTTTTAAAAAGTTTTAAAAATCTTTAAAAAAGATTTAAAAATGGAACCACAAAGGTCTCTGAGAGCAAATGCACAAAAGCTTGCCCAGCTTATCAACAAATAAAACATTAGATGCAAAGCCAAGTGGATTTTTTGACAGAATTAAAGAGGTTCATGGTAATTATACACTACTAGGTCATTGCTACTAGAAAATATAGAAAATTTGTTCTTAAACTGCCTGGACTTTTCTTTAATTTTTGTGGACTTTGTATGGTAGAAACTTCAACATTATCTCTGTTGTTACCAGAAAAAATTGACAATATTGAATAATGATGAAAATACTGTCAAATGGCCAGAGTTATCACTGCTCTTCATAAACTAAAACATGAGAAATCTCGACTTCACAAATACAAACCTTCAAATACCCTTGAGAATGCAGCAAATAAATTGTACTGAAAATGCAGATTTATTAGGGATTAACTATCACACAGAATCATCTGGATCTAACACTGACTCACAAAATATTAAGAACAGCCAGGTGGCATAGTGGATAGAGACGGCTAAACCTTGAATCAGGGAAATAAATCTCACAATAAATCTTGCGTCAGACACTTATTAGCTGTGTAACCCACAATGAGTCACTTAACATCTGTTTGCCTCAGTTTCCTTTTACAGAAAATGAGGATAGAAATAGTACCTACCTCCTCAAACTGTTGGGAGAATAAAATGAAGTGGTATTTGTTAAGAGCTTTGTGAACTTTAAATTGCTATATAGGTATTATTAATATTAATAGAGGTTGCCATATTGAATATTTATGACATCCAAATTACGTGGAATGAAAACCTCTCAAATATGGAGACAGCAACAGAAATAAAAACCAGGTAGGAATAGGAAAAAGTATTTATCATCCCACTAATCTTACCTACTGCAAGAATTGTTCCAGGGATACTTTCAACAGTGCTACGGCAGATGAGTGAGCATCAATCAGTCACTTTATCCATCTACTCAGTCATTGGTGAAATACAAAACATAATAGCAGAACGTTAATTTTCTCAGAATTATTTTATAGAATCTCCAAATTTGAGAGTTGGACAAGACCTCAGCTAACCAACAGTTAGCAGTAGCCTTGACTCCCTGGGTACTGTGCTCTAGAGGGTTAGTCTGTTTGATCTGCAAAAGTGGCATGAGCTGTAGAACTAGAGTCGGAAGACCAGAATTCAAATCTTACCCTTATCTCATTAGCTATGTGATCATGGGCAAGGCATTTAATCTCTCAGGGACTCAGTTTAAGATGGGATTGGGACAAATTAAACCTAAGGTCTCTCCTAGTTCTAAATTCTATTATCCCCTAAGATGAATGGAAGTATGAACCTACTGACCTTGGCACCTTCCTTAGTATTCCAGCTACAATGATACATAAAGGTGGTGGAACACTGGTGGTGGTATGAATAATGAGAAGTCGATAACTTCAAAGAGGTATGAGAGGATTTATGCACATTGATGCAGACAGAAAGGAGAAAAACCAAACTAATTTATAATATAAATTCAATATTATAAAAATTAACAACTTTGAAGACTTTTATCAACTGATAAAGAATGAAATAGGTTGAACCAGCAGAACAATCTACAGAATGATGATACTGTAAAGATAATTAACTTTGAAATCTGTGCAATTCATGGTTCCAGAGGATCAACAGTGAAACTCACTAGGCACATGCTATTAGAGAGGTGATGGATATAGGGTTCAGAATGAGACATGTACACACACACATATATATACACAAAGGTATGTGTATATACACATAGAGGTATATATACATATTATGTATACATGTACACACATATATACAAATATACACACGTATATGTGTTTGTATATGTGTGTATATGTATATGTGTGTCTATACACACATACATACACATATATATATACATACATATATAAATATATACAACCAATGAGGAAATTTGCTTTGCTATCCTGTGTGTGTTTGTTTCAATGCATTTTCTCTTTTCTCTCTTTTTTTTCCAGTGGGGTGATGAGTGGAAGGGAGGGAGTGAAAAATAAATGTCTGTTAATTATTTTAAAAAATGACAAAAACGTTTGGCGTGTGATGCTACAGATGTGGAATGTTGAATGTACTTTCAGATGAGGTCATTATATTGTCAGTTTTGCTTAATTGTTCTATTTTGTTACTAGAGAGATTTTATGAAATGGGAGAATTCTGGAGATGTTGAAATGAAAAAACAAAACATGTCGATGAATTTTTTCAAAAATTGCACCATGCACCATGAGTTGTTATTTTTTTTTTTAAATGAAGGATCTCTGGAGGGACAAGAGAGGCAGGATAACTATCTTCCAGTATTTGAAGGGTCATCTCATGTATGAGAGATCTGACTAAGGAACCACGGAAAGGCATTGCCAAAAAAGAGTCAAATTGATCTCATTTAAAGGTAGCATTTCCTAACAATTTGAGTTGTTCTAGGGACAATAGAACCTTTCTTATTAGAGGTATTCTAGAGTAGACTGGATGACCACTTGTATGGCATCTAGCAGAGACATTCTCTTTCAAGTATGGATTGGACTAGATGGCTTCCTAAGTTCCTCCCAATTCTCAGATTAAGGTGCTTGCTGTTTACCTAGAAAATGTTCTTGGAGGGACAATGGTCTGTTACCTCTCTGTCAGTTTCTGCGTTTATGAGAGAACTGATTAAAATATGCCCTTAGAACTAGGGAGGACTTTGGGGATCCTGTCTTCTTGGCTCTCATTTTATGGATGGAGATGAATTTCAGATGAATATGGTTTGCCTACCGACATCCATCTCATTAATGACTTAAGGCCACTGGAATTCAGGTCTCTTGACTGAAAGTCTTGTGATCTTTCTAATGCACCACAGGGCTTCTAGTTCATCCTTTCATCATCTCTTTGAACCCAGGGAGAAATTCAGAGTAAACAGCTGTTCTTTTGTAATTTGTCTCCTCCTGGCCCAGATCTCCTACTTGTCTGGTTTCAATCTGACTTGTTCCCCTAAATAATGACACAGACATAAATTGGCAGTCAACTTGCCAGTGGGAGAGTGAAATCAAAATACATTTCATATCTTGCTGTTATGATTTCAATTTGAAAAGCATTTTCTGGGAGAAAGCACAATTTTGGATTAGAAGTCCACATTTTCTTGGGATGTTCACTAATCTTTTGGTTTCCCATTTCTGATGTATATCAAAAATTTGAAAAATGTCATTTTCATTGTGCTCTCATAATTCTATAGTTCCTTTTATATTAAAAGATGACAATTTATGTGATTGAAAGGGGAGGTGGTGATGGGATTTTAAAGTTTTCAGGCAAGATTGATTTGAAAGCAATTCTTAGGAGATTTTTTTTCTTGCTCTTTATTGATTTCTGCCACCAAAAGTTGATTCCTAACAAGGAGAGGACAGAAAGTAAAAAGTTTAATTGAATCAGTACGTCAAGAATCATTTAAACTCCTCAATTTATGTACCAAGGAAGATGCTATCCTCTTCATCAAGAGGTTCACAATCTAGGGGAAAGGGCACAGGTAAGAAGAGCTGGTATTTAGACAGAGCTTCAGGGTACAAAATGCCTTGCTGTGAAATGTCCCACTTGATCCTCCCATGTTTCAGATAATGAAACTGAGGCACAAAAAGGCTAAAGTCACTTATCCAAGTCCCCATAACTAGAAAGAGCAAAGCCTGGACCATCCCCGCCCCCCTCCCAACTCTAGGCCAAGTCTTATGACTTCAAATCTAGTTAGTGTTCTTTCCACAACAATAAAAGGTAGTAGTAATCAAGCACTGGACTGTAGGGCACACACACACACACACACACACACACACACAAAATCTCCCTCCAGTGAAAGAGAGGTCAACCTAAGATGATGTAGACCCAAAAGGCTTCCCAGAGGAGCAAAGACCTGAACAAGCCCTTGAAGAATGGGTAGGATTTCTATCACAGAATCATCAAATTTGATAATCTGAAGGGATGTCAGGGGACATCTAAATCAACCCAAACCTGAAATGAATCTTTTATATAGCTTAAAATAGCTTACCTCACCAGTGGTCATTCGGTCTCTGCTTGAAGACTTCCAAACTGGGGGACCCACACCTCCTTGGAGCAGCCAACTGTACTTTGAAGATAGCCTTAACTGTGCATAAATTTTGCTGACATCAAACCTGAATTGGCTTTTTGTAAATTTCACCACTTATTTCTGGTTCTTCCCTCTGGGACCCCAGAACATAAATCCAACCCTTCTTCCTTCATGACTATCCTTCCAATTCTTAATCACAGTTATGACACCTCACCTGAGCCTTCTCTTTTCCAGGAAGAAAATCCCCATTTCCTTCCCTAGTTACTTTCAGGCATGCAGAATATACCTTTTGACTGGCAAAAGTAAAGATGAACAGACATCAGGAGATTTTAAGAGAGGCTCTGTGTTCTTCACCACAAGGAAAACTTTAGATATGGATAAAAGCACAGTTGCATATTGGACATAAACTCTTAGAATCATGAATCATCTGGACATCCCAGCATCACAACACAAGAAGGTGACCTCACAAGGGTCATGATAAGAAGGTGGCCCCACCTGGTCCCTCAGGATGCAGAGTTCACACAACAGAGGAACAAGAGATACTGTGAAAATCTCAAGCCACTAGTTAGTGTCTCCATTGACTCATAGGGAACTGACCCAGTAGGAAAATGATGGAGAGAAGAGTAATACAAAAAGCCTCATAGAAAGAGGCATTTGGGCAGGTCAGAGAGGGGAGAGCCAACTGCTACTAATGTTAATAAGTGTGATTCCCTCAGCTGTCTTGTTTCTGCATGCTTCCTAAATACAGTATTTACTAATATCTATTTTTATATCTATAAAATATAGGTTAATCTTTGCATATTTTAAGGAATAATTGTAATATCTCTTCCAAGTGTGATTCTCCATTTTTTGGGGGTTTCCATCTTGTATGAACTGAATTTATTTTTATTGTGATGTTTATTGGCCTAATTTGTTCAGGTACTATTGGTTGAAATATTGGAGCATCTGGGAAATTTGGATGTTGAATAGAGAGATACACAGCATGGTGGAAGGGGTAGAGAGCTAACCTGGGAACTAGGAAGGTACGAGCACAATTCCTAACTTGACATACCATCTGTGTGATGATATGTAAGTTGCTCAATCTCTTATTTCAATAGGTAAGTCTCTAAGATTCCAAATAATGGAGAAAGTGCTGACCTTCATTGACAAAGAGAGTGTTCTCATCTGGGAATTCCCTTTATCATAAAAACCCTAGATCCAGTCCATATTCCTATGGCTATGGAGACAACAGGACAGAGTTTTCAAAACTGGGACAATCTCAAAGAAATCCAAGATATATGGTGTAATTGGTCCTATTCCATCCAAAGTTATGTAGGTGATCCAGGGAGGCCAAAGTCTAGGCTAGAACAGCAGAAGTTCCAACAAGTCCCAATAGCTAGAGAAGACTTCTAGTAGGACCTCAGGGACAAATTATATGTGCTGTCCAAGGCCTAGGCTCACTAAGCTGACTTCACCAGAAGGTGGGCAATAAGTAATGATGAACTTTTGTTGGACACAAGTGAACAACAACCCTTGAAATAGTTGGTTAGAGGGCCTAGGGGAAACAGTCTTGTTGCATGGTGAGAAGGTCCCAGTGAAGAAAGCTTGAAGCCATTTTTTCTTTAAAACAGGGGACCTTAACCTTTTTGGGAAGAGGTAGGACATGAGCCCCTTAATAATTCTGGTGAGTTTTTGAACCCTTAATGTTTTTAAATATACAAAATTTATAGGATTACAGAGGACAACTAGGTGGTACAGTGGATAAAATGCTGGTCTTGGAATCAGGAAGGCCTGAGTTCAAATCCTGTCATATACATGTACTAGTTGTGGGACTAGGGATAAATCACTTAACTTTTCTTGGCCTTAGTAACCCCATCTGTATAATGGGGATAAAAATAGCATCTACTTCTCACAATTGTTGTGAAGATTAAATTAATCTATATAAAACATTCTATAAATGATAGTTGTGATTATTAATGCCTACAATCCAACTTGGCTCTATCTATGCTCGTTACAGTAACAGGATTATTCTTCAATTTATTTACCCCGATTGACAAAGTCACATTTAGGAGTTAAAATATTTAAAGTGCTTTTCAAACATTAAAGTAGTATATAAATGATGACTATTTCTATTGTATTGAAATATAATTATCAAATTATGGTTTTAGAAGCAGGTTTTATGGAAATATGATTTATACGATTACCCATCTACAACCTATATCAAATTTCTCACCATCTTAGGGAGGGAAAAAGGAGGGAGGGAGGGAAATAATTTGCAACTCAAAATTGTAAAGAAATGAATGCTAAAATTCTCCTCACATGTAATTGGAAAAAATTTAAAAAAAACTATTAAAAAAAAGAACCTATGCTTGAAACTAACCAAGTCAATGTTATACAGGGGGATCCTGTTTGGATACAATAAATAATAGCTCTGTTTTCTTTACTACTTGATGTTGTTTTTTCTTTGAGAAGCCCATGTTAATTGTGTGACGAGGTCTATGTTGTGGACAAAGAAGGAATGCTGAGCCTAGGAATGGGATGGAATGATTTGAAGATGCACTGCACAATTTTTAGCCTGAAAACCTGAGATTTAAATGAATGTCTTGACTTCTACTCCTGAATCTATAATCTAATTACAGAATCACAATTAATATGTTAAAATAATTTCACATATTTGTACTATCTATTTTCATAGGAAAACTGTGGCTTAATTACAGCAGGTAATAAATATTACCTCTTTTTGTTACATGGTAAAATAAAACCATGTCAAGAGATCATATAGGGAAGACCTTGGTTCAATATCTGCTCTGCACCAATTGCCTGTGTGATCTTAGCCCTGTTTCCTCATCTGTAAAATGAAAGGATTGTACTAAATGATCTCTAAGGTCCCTTGAAGCCCAAATTTCTGTTAGGGCCAAAGGGACAAAGTTATTTGCCTAAAGTCCAACCATAAATGAATGGCAGAGCTAGATTCTATGTCTTCTGATTCCATATTCAGTAACTTTTCTGTCCCATTACCCTTTCCTTCAGAAAAACTTATGCCAAATTTACAAATGAATATAGAGTGGTGTCAATATCCACCTTGAGTGGATACTGACAATTCATAGGGAAGGGAAAAAGTTGAAATGAGGAGACACCCTCTCCCTCAACACATAAGCATATTATTGCTACATTAAATACAGAATACATATCAACCCTCCCTCACTCAAAATAAAGTCAAGTGCAAGTCATGTCATCATTTCTCTGATGGCATGGTCTTCTTTGGCAACGAAGGACGAACACATACAGAATACATGTTGAGAAAACATTAAAGGATTTACTATAATTCTCTCTATCCAGATAATTATAGTATTACTCAAGCTATAATTTAAAAAAATAAGATTCATCTGCTGCACATGACATGTAACCAGCTCTGAAATTAGGTTTTCAACTTGAACTTGCTAAGGAGAGTAGAATTTTAAATGAGAATGTTCCCTTTGTCTTCTTGAGTGTTTCCATGCCTGGAAATGTTGGGACAGTGGTTTTGTTTTAATTAAGGTTCGCTTGAAAGAATTACTTACTGTTAATTGAGATATAGAAACAGCATGAAATAGGAGAAATCACTTTGAACATGGGAGCAGAGGACCTGGGCCAGATACACACTCTCTCTCTCTCTCTGTATATATATATGCACATATACATATGTATGTATGAATGTGTATATATATATACATACATATGTATAATACACACATATACACATACGTGTGTCCTTAGGCCTCACAGAATTTGAGAGTTGAAAAGTACCTCAGGAGGTATATAGGTCAATCAATGGATAAGAGGAATCCTCATTATAATGACAAATGATTATATTGTCTTCCAGCCTCCCCTTGAACATTTTCAAGGAGGGGGAGCTCAGCCCCTCTCTTGGCAGCCTATTCCAGTAAGAACATCCAGCTAATTTTGAATCCATCTGATTGCATTATCCTTCAATCCACATCTCTCCACGAAGAGATACTTTATTAAGAGTTTTGGTAAAATTTTAGTAAACTACATGCACAGCATTACCTTCATCTATTCATTTATCCTCATCTAATTCATTTTTTAAAAAGGAAATGAGCTTAGTCTAGCATGACCACTTCTTGATAAAGCCAGTCTCATTTTTTGTAATTGCCACATTCCTTTCAAAATGTTCACTATCTCTTTGGTGATCCAGGTTAGAATTTTCCTAGGAATCAGAGTCAAGTTCACTGGCCCAGAGCATACAAATTCTATTCTACTCAGTTTGAAGGAGCATATACCCTGGGATCTGAGGAAGAAATACATGAGTAAAGTATTTGAACTCCTTACCAACTGAACTGCCAAGTTAAACAGACTATGGATTATCGGCTGGTCTGGTTGAAAGTTTAAATTAGACCTGAATAGACTTCTTTTTTTTTCCCTAGAAGGGTACCTAGAAAAGAAATACTTTATAAAAACCAATTATTATTAGTAAGAAAATAAAATCCACTCTCTGTTATCTATCTTGGTTAAGGAATGATATGTTCTGACCAATCAAGTATGCTGGTTCTCTGAATCCTCATATTATCTGTTCATGCATCATCTAGTTTCCAAATATTGGAATACCCTGAACAAAATATAAGTGAAACATAACATTTTGTCAAGGGCTTAGAGTCATAATTTGAAAATAACCCATGCAATAAGATTTGAAGAAGTGATGATGATCTATAGAGAATACAGCTGGAGGACCTCCATTGCTACAATTACAAATTATCCCTATACCAGAAGGAAGTGACAGAAAGACAGACACTTCTCCTTACAGGACAGGATGGACTGGTGCCAATGAAGATTAGCAGTAACTAAAGCCCCCAAACTGTTGGAATCTCAGTTTACTCATTTATAAAATGAAGATAATTGCATTTATGCTAGCTAACACACAAGATTATTTATTGGAAGGATTAAATTAGCTTGTTTATGTAAACTGTTGTATAAGTCTGAGCTATTGTCATCATCGTTTTAGCAATAAATTATACAATCAAGTTATAAATATTCAGTTTCTCTGGAAGCTCCAAATTCTTTAAAGAAATATTTTTCTTGCTATTGCTCATTTCTGTCCCCATTCCTAGGCTGAGGACTTTGTTTAGCTCTCTTTTTAGGTCCAGAATTTTAATGAAATGAAAGCAGAAAAAATGCGGGAGAATTCATTCTGACACTTTGGAAATTTTTGATTCTAACAAAAAGCACCCTCAGTAGTCTCACAGACTTTTCTTCTGGTCCTAATTTCCTTCTACTCATTGAGAACACGAGATGTTCACATAATAACATACCATAAAGTAGATGCAGGCTCATAAGCTCCTTCAGTGTTTACCAAGCCCCGCAGAGACAGGACAGAAACAAAGTGGTAACTGTGTGCAAGTAGGATTATAGGGCCAAATGCCTCTGCCAGGAGAAAGAAATAAACCCAAACATTTGAGGCTCCAAAGGAACAATAGGAGTGACTGGAACCAACTTTGGTATTCAAACTATTTAAAAGAAAACAGTAGCTGTGAGCAGTGGACAAAGAGTCAAGAAATGTGGATCCCAATGTGTGCCACTAACAAGCTGATGACCTTGGATAAGATAGGAGAATTCACTGGATTTCAGTTTCTTCTCTGTAAAATGAGGAGGGATGACATGCTTATAGAATGCTTTTATGGTTCATGAAATGTTTTCTTCTTGACAATCTTACAAGGTAGGCAATATAGATAGATAATGTTCTCATTTTAGAAATGAGGAAACTGAGGCTCACAGCCATTAAGTACTCTCCTAAGTTCAGAAGCTTTCAGTCAACTGAGTATTTTATTAAAAAGCCGCGTTAGATGTAAAGAATAAAAATGTAAAATGAGACAGTTCATGCCCTCAAGGATCTTCCATTCTGTGTATAAGAAGCAAGGATGCAATAATACAGTTTGCTCACAGAAAAAGAAATGGATAGTGATTGAGGGAGGGAGGTACTGACAACTGGAAGAATCAGGAAAGATCTCTTGAAAGGGGTATTACTTGAACTGGACCTTGTAGGAGGTCAATGATTATAAATGGCAGAGATAGGCAGGGAGGATATAATGGGCATGGGGTATAACCTTTACAAAGCCGCAGAGCAAGGACACAAAAGATCACAACCTGGAGGCACAGAAAACAAGCTGAACTAGAACAGAGGAGGTGAAGGGGAATGATGGATAATTAACCCAGAAATGCAAGTTTCAGCCAGCTTTAAATGTCAGACAGACATTTGTATTTCATCCTAAAGTCAATGGGGAGCATCTAGAACTTCCTGAGCAAGAAAGGGAAATGATCAAACTGGTCCTTTCAATATATTGATTTGGCAGCTGGGTGAAGAGAGAGACTGGATGCAGGGAAACCAATTAGGAGACCATTGCAATACAATGGGTGAGAAGTGAGGAGGGTCTGAACTAGGAAGGACATGGTAGAAATAACAGGGTTGAAGGAAGTGTTCTGGAGAAAGTGGAATGCATAAGACTTGGCAACTGAATATGGCAAAGTGAGTGAAGGCAGATTAAGATTAGGAGATGACTCCTAGGTTGCAAGCTTGGGTAACTGGAAGAATGATTTTGCAGTCAACATAAAGAGGGAAATTAGGAGGATTAGGTTCAGGTGGAAAGATAACGAATTCTATGTTGTATGGATTTAGTTCAAGATACTTATAGGATGCCTAGATAGATATCTCCATCAGAAGGTTGGTGATACAGACTAGGCATGTACCCAGGAGAGAGGTGAAATCTGGTTATGTAGATCTGAAAGTCATCTGTATCAATACAGTTGCTGAATTGTTATGAACTGATGAACTGGCCAAGAAAAAGTAGAGAAAAAAAGGGAAGGATGACCCAAGAGAGTGCCCTGATGGTTGACCTCCAACATGCAGGGGGCAGGATGGATATGGATCATGATTATCTTGCAAAGGAGTTTTTTAAAAAAAAATATTTTAGAGTTTTGTTTTGTTTTTAGGCAGAAGTGTGATCACAGTAAAAACCCTCTTGAAAAGAGTGGTTGGTTCTCCATTGCCTAACAAATAGGCTGGATCCCCTTGTAGGAAATCTATGAAAGTATATGGTCAGTAACAGTACAGAATGACAAGGCGTGGCTAATAGATAAATCTAGCTGTCACACTGAATTTTACACCAGAGATCAAAACTGGTGGTGTTGAACTGGCACCAATGAAGGAACTATTCATGTCAGGGGGACCAAGGGATGATTCTGATAGCTAGAAAAGAACTACAGTTAGTTTGAACTCTTCATTTTATAGATTATAACAAAAGTCCTTAGAGAGGTTAAATAACATATTTAAGGTCGCACAACTAGAAAATGACAGTTGGTATTTGAACTTGGATCCTGTAATTCAAAGTTCATTCTCTTCTATACTCTCTCTACTGTCTCTAATGTACCATGCTGTTTTCACTGAAATACTAACATATGAAAACATCACACTTCTCCACTCCACTCCACTCCACTAAGAAATGGAAAGATTGACTTTTCCTGTTTTGCATGATGAGTAATCTGGTAGCCAAAACCTTTGAATACAGCACAGGAAGTTATTGAAGAGGTGACTGTGCTGTATATTCCACACTCTGAAATCTAGTTGTCAGTTTCAATCATGTGCAAAAAAGTTCTAATGATGCAGAGCAGGAAATATTTTCTTTTTTCAGAACCTTTGAAAGCTACTATCCTCTCTCTGCTTTGTATTTATAAGGCTGTATGCAGTCAATTAACCATGACTGGTTAATACTTTTTGTTTATTTATTTAAACTTATTTAAAGCCACAAGTTGGATGGCTACAGTCTAGTTGACTTCAATGTCTTCCATGGTCATGCATCTTGTAACCTTAACCCCCACTGACTACAGAACCAATGTATGCCATAGATCACAATGTGGATTAAATGAAAGTATATGTAGTACATCATCACCAATAGAAAAAAAAATAATAATCAAATAGCAAAAAGCATTTAGTTGGCACTTCAAGATTTGCAAAATGCTTTCCAAACATTTTCTCATTTTATCCTCACAATAACCCTAGGAAGGAATGGCTACTATTGTCTTCATTTTAGAGATGAGGAAATTGAGGCAAACAGAAGTTAAATTAATTGTCCAGAGTCATACACCTGATCAATCAGTGTTTGAAACAAAATTTGAACTAAGGTCTTCGTGACTCAGGGTCCAGAATTCTATTTACCATGCAAACTTTTTGACTCCAGTCAAAGCTGGTGTCCTTCTTACCTCAGCTTTGTGTTGGATGAATAGTTACCATACCTGATGCCCTATGAAATCAGGGCCCCATTTTCACTCAAAGATGGTTGAAATACAAATAGTAAGTTATATGATTTACATATCAGAGAACTGAATCTGTGGAAACACCAAACGGAAACAACCACTGAATGGAGATGAAAGATTGAAATAATGCTTGTTGTTCTGTCTTTTTCAAATTATGTCCAACTCTTCATGACCCTATTTTGGGTTTTCTTAGCAAAGATACTGAAGTGGGTTGCCATTTCCTTCTCCAGTTCATTTTACAGATGAGGAAACTGAGGCAAACAGGGTTCAGTGAGTTGCCAAGTGTCACACAGATAATAAATACCTGAGGCTGGATTTGAACTCAAGAAGATGAATCTTCTATGCCAGGCACTCTATCCACTGTGCCACCTAGTTGTAGATGACAAAATAGATGTTATAATGCCATACCTAGCCATATCCTCAATACCCTTCTTTGATCTCTTTTCCAACCCTACCTTCTGTTCTCTTCGAGTCCCTCCATCCACACCCCCACCCTACTCTTTCAGTCTTAGATCAGCACCCCATATGGGGATCATGAAGTCACAGAATGCTCTAGACCTCCTTTGAGCAGTGTAGAAAAGTTTAGATATCAAAAACATCTGTCACACAAGGCTTCATAATACAGCTCATAATTTAAGTCATTTTAATAAGGTTTTAAGTCAAAGCTGTTCTTATATGAATTTTATATAGTCCTCATTTTGCCAATATTTTTCCATGTCCCCTTAAACAAGTCATTTACCTAGAAATTTAGAGCCTGGAGGTATGACAGAGATCCTTTAATTCAATTCATTAATTTTACACATAAGAAAACCAAGACTCAGAGAGCTGTAGTGACTCATCCAAGGTCACACAATTAGCTTCCAGAATGATATTCCTAGAATAAAAATCTGAACAAGTCAATCCCTTGATTAATAAACTCCATTGGCTACCTATTATCTCTAGGATCAAATACATGTTCTTCTGTTTGCTTTTTAAAGACCTTCATAATCTAGCTAAAACCCTTATTTCTGGTCTTATTATGCCTCTTAATATACACCTATGTTCCAACCAAAATGGCCTCAAACATGGCATTCCATCTCCTATAGCTACACTTGATATAGGCTCTCTCATACCTGGAATATATCCTTCATCACTTCTACCTTATAGAACCTCTGGTTTCCTGGGAAGCTTAATTGCCCTTTCTACACAAAACCTTTCCTCATTGCTGCATCTGTTAGGGCTTTTAGCATTAAATCAAATTTAAATAAAAAATTAATTTAATTTAATTGAATCAAAATTGCCTCACATTTATTTCATAATTATATAGGGTGTCCCAAATGTTTTAGTGCAATTTAAGCTATTAAAAAGCATGTATATATTGTTTCTCTTTCCATTACTTATCTATTCCCCAGTAGAATGTAAACTCATTGAGAACAGGACCGTCTCATTTTGTTTTCTATATCTCTAGTAATTAGTCCAGTGGTATATAAGAGGCACTTAGGAAGCATTTGTTGGTTGCTTGGCTGATAAATGTCAGAATCAAGACCGGCTTCTGAACCTGAGAACCTCCTGAGACTTTGTCTCATAACTTTTTTCCACTGTACCAAAGGCTTTATTATTTTTCAAATTTTATCTTGAACCAATTGATGTCTAAGGTCTCTTTTTGTTTTTTGACTTCTAGTCTAGGCGTTCTCATATTATATTTCTGCAGAGATATAGCTAGCAATTTTTATACCTGAATCAAGCAGCTCCAAGTATACACATTCTAAACAGAGTGAATTCAGTTGGGTAGGAGGTGTGATTTGGGGGAGGGAAGGCTGCCATAGGCACTAGGGAAAGCAGAATGGCATCGGGATGGGAGAATCTCATCTGGGAAGTTGCTTCTGGGGTGAAAAGCCTTCCATCTGCCTCTAGTAGCTTGCTATTTTAACTAATTAATCTGGTTAACTAGGTGCCAAACTCAGTTGTTGCTAAACTGCAGAAGGATTATAAAGGCTGTTAGAGCTTTCTAAATGTTAGTGCTCTTGGATAAGGCTGCCTGTAACATTAATCACCCTAACACACACATGGGGGCCCACCACCACAGGTTCTTAGATCTGCATTCATCAAAGGAAAGGCAACTTTTGAGGAGCTAACAATTACTTTAATCAAGCACATGCATCATTCCTTTAACCAAGCACATATATCATTCACCTAGTTCAAGGGAGTCAGCACTCTGAATTTCAAAGAAAATATAGAGAAATCAAAGATCAATAAGCATGGCTTCCTCTGCCTGAATTCAACAGACAGTTCAACTGTCTGATCATGGTTACCAGAGAGGGAAACACAGACATCTGGGTTTTCAATGCCAGGGGTCTCCTTAAAGCAGTTTCCCACAGTCCTAATCTGGCCAAACAAACACTTCCAGTAAGCCCCAAAGTAAAACCTGAACTCAAAATATTTATACCTTTTTTAGAGCCAGAGGGCAAAGCCCTCTGACCCAGTGCTTCAACAGAAGAAACAAAAAGTACTTGGGACCTTCCTACAAAACAGCTCCCCTAATCAAGTTTCCCACAATAGGCAGGCCCATTAATGGGTGGGGAAGTTCTTTAATCACATTATTCAAACAGAAGCACTTTTAGTAAAACAAAAACAGCAAAAGATTCTAATTTGATTGCTATCACACTCCCATTACCTGGGCCCATTTATAACTGTTCATTTTCTTTCTCAGTTATAATTTATAGTGGCTAATGACTGAATAGTCCAGAGAAAGGACTTCTGAAATAAGGCAGAAAGTAAGTTGTGAGGTAAAGAAACAGTGGAGAAAAGGCAAATGTTAGAAAAGGGAATAAGGGATGGACAACATCTACCAAGCAACATTTTGTTGTTCCTTTTAGAAAGGTAACTCAAAATTTCCATTTTACGGAAAATTATATGTATTCACACACATACATATACATATACGTATATATGTATATATACACACATGTATACATATATATGTATGTGCATATGTGTATATATACATATATATATATATATATATATATATATTTCTTTTCCAGTGGAAAGAATTGTTTATAAGAAGGCTTTGAAAAATAGGCCCTTATAAAAAGGTATCTGAACACACACATGGACATAAGCATAGACTAACACAAATAGATGAATGCATCCATGTATCTATGCCTTTTGACTTTCCCTAGTTAGGTCTGCATTTAATAAACAATAATCTAACCACCATCATGAGTTGGGTCTGGTTCTTTTTTAAAGAACATGTTCAAGAAATAGACAAAATGAGATTTAGAAATAGAGCACAAAGCATTAAGCTTTTAATTTAGTAATTTCGTAAAAAAAACCCTGCCCTGTGGTCCTGTGCATGAGCGCAGTGGGGAAATGTAATAAGGCAATAGAGCAGTAATTACTATGGTACTGGTTTTCTTTTGGCCCAATCCAATGTTGACCCTTAAACCTGCAAACAATCACCATAAACTAGTTGTCTGGAACCAGCTAACTGCTAAAGTATGTATATGGTGTGTGCACATAGAAGATAAGAATTTCCCTTTTGAGGGGAATCTAATTAACTGATCTTTTGTAGTGGATATCTATCTAGAGAATTTTAATCATTTGACACCATGAATGATTCAAATAGTCATTGCTTATTGTCAGCAGCAATGTATCAGCAATTTTATTATCTTCCAAAATGAAATCAAGAAGTACTTCCAGAAACTTTTTTTGGAGCTGGGTAGGGGGCAGAAGAATTTTGGAGAAGAAGTTGTTTTGAAGTTTTTCTCTGAGTTTACTTTCCTATAAAAAGTATGAGGCAAAATGCATTTTTATCATTTTAAAATAAATATCATTTATTATCCAGAGATGAAATGCTAAAGTAAGATAGTACTTTGCGACTCAAGGGGATAAAAATATAGACTTATCACTGCTGCTTAAAATTGGACAAGTTATTCAGCATCTCTGGGCCTCAGTTTCTTCATTTGTAAAGCATCAGAGTTAATGTCTATTGTAGTTTTATCATTCTATGACCAAATGATGTGCTTACCCTCCTTCTGGCCATGTCATTCCTCTAGATTATATGAAAACAATCAATGAGCTCTATAATGATCTTGCTGTGAAGCTGTTTTAAATATTGGAGAGGGCAAAAACTTTCTCTGGCCTGTGAAACTTTTATTCTTATTGTGCAAGTTAACTACTGCTATTCTCTTGCTACTCTAATAAAATAAGACTTTCCAGATAGAATAAGACTGGGAACAAGTAAATGTGGGGAGATTGAAATAGTGTGGGATTTGCAGTTGAATAAACCAGGTTCAAATCCTGGTTCTGCCATATGTTTTTATATGACTTTGGGAAAGTCTCTTTTCTTTGAATCTCAATTTTATAATCTGTAAAATGGAGAGGTTGAGCTAAGAGATAGATAGAAAACTAGATGATGGATGGATGGATGGATGGATGGATGGATGGATGGATGGATGAATGGATGGATAGATGGATGAATGTGTGGATGAATAGATAGGTAGAAGACAGATGGATGGATGGAAAAGTGGAGACAGTCAATTGAATTAAATTGAATTGAATATAAACAATCTTTTCTAATTGGCCTATTTCATATATTTAGATTTCTTCAATCAACTGTAGTATGATGAATTTTTTTGTTTCACATTAGACAGTGAGGGCTTTGGAGGCAGTTACTGGTTTTGTCTTTCCTTGTACATTCAGGGCTTAGCACATAGTAGGCACTTAATAAACGCTCCCTCTCTGGCTGACTAGCTATATACATATATCCTTGGGGTTCAACATGGACAAGATAGTTTTTGAGGAAGAAAATACCACCTTTGCCTGGTTTCTTGTGAAAGTTCCCAAAAGGGGGAGGGGGGCAAAAAATCCTAATAAGTGAAATTTACTCCTGAAAAACCTGCAAACTTTGCAAAAAGATGGAGAAGAAATGCTTCTTTTATTTCTTCTATTGAGCCTGCCTCTGTAATAAGACATTGTTGGTAGCACAAGCATGATTAGCCCAGCATCCAGGGGAGTTATTTAAGGACATTTTCATCCTTTGTTCCTTTTGATTCTTAGCAATGTTTTTCACTTAGTATTTTAATCCTTTGGAAGAGATAGAAAAGCCAATTCCTTGGTGGACTTGGTGCATTTTCAAGGTCAGAGAATTCCATCATCTCGAGTAATATGATAATGTGCCAGCACTGAAGTCACAGCAGTTGTATTTCAATAGTGGTGCCCAGGCACACTTGCTCAGTTTCCTCTGTGACACCCCTTACTGCCTTGAAGTAAATTAATATCTGGTCACTCAAGACGCTCAGTAGTGTGGCACTCAGACTGAAACGAGGAACTGAGGTGAGGTGGAGTGATCTGTTCAGGGTCCTACGGCTAGCATTAGTTCTCAATTGAATCCAGATTTCCTGGCTCTCCAGTCTAGGACATTCTCCTGACATCTCATTGTCTCTAGGAAGGGGTATTGAAGTGAAGGTCACTCAGATCTTCTGGAGGGATCTGCTTCGCTCCAAGTCCATAGAAAATGACCTTCAGACCCTAAACCATTTCCCAAATCTCATGAAGTGTTGGAGATTTGGGGAGGATTTAGGTAAACCACCTAGATGCTGGGACATCAGTGGAGGAATTCCAGGGGTCCAAGGAAGAGCTCAGCAAACAATTATCCTGATCCTATCCTTTAGCTAATGAGTTTGTCTCAACTTTCCCTACACTGGTGCTTGAAAAGTTTTTCAAGAATGAGTGCTTCTTTTTAATGCAAAAAACAAAAACAAAAAGTCTTGATAATAATTGTCCTACTGTTACCTTTCGAATAAGAAAACATTGTGCCCTAAAGGTTCGATGAAATCACTAAGACTTATATAAATTGGTATTTTATTAGTCACAAAAAAATAGTCAAGAATTAAGAAAGGAAAATCTTACTCTGGCTTTAATTTTTTTACTTTGCAAACAGAATAGAAAAAAAGCAGGATGCTTTCGTTTTTCTTCATTTTACTATGAGGGCAAAGGAAGAATTGGAAAAAAATGAAAAAACTAAAGCCAAACCATTGCCTTCAGATACATTCAGTCTCATTTACAAAGTGCACAAACATAATCTCCATTTGATGAGAGGAGGCAGATTAGAGAAAGGTGACTGAGAGCTTACATGGACTAATGATTGTTTAACCTGGAGAGAAGGCTCAAGTGGGAGCATGATAACTGGCTCCAAATATCTGAAGGGTAGGCTATAGGAGAAACATTAGCTTTATTCTGGGAGGGGTGATCAGTGCTAATTGCAGAGAGGCAGATTGCACTTCAGTTTAAGGAGAAACTTCCTTGTCATTAGAGCTACGCAAAAGTAGTTGCCTGGTAAGTAGAGAATTCTGGGACAGTGAAGTCATTCAGTAGAAGGTTGAGGGTGTTGAAAGGTAGTTACTAGAGTAGGAAGAGCATTATATATAGTACCACGAGAGGGACAGGCTGGATTGCTAGATTTGAGATTAAGTAGTTCTAGTAAGATACTTAACCATCCTCGGCATGTCTTTTCTAATGTGGAAAAATGTGAATAATATTTCCATTAAATATCTCACAGGGCAGCTACAAGGAAAGAACTTTTTAAAACTTAAAGACATATACATATGCACATATACATATCTGTATGTATGTATATGTATATGTATAAACAGATATGTATATTTGTATATATGAGTATATATGTGTGTATATATATATATACTAATATACTATCTGGGTTATATATACTAATATACTACCTAGGATACATGTGTGTATATGTATATATGTCTATGTATATGTATGCATATGTGTGTATATATGTATATGTGTACATGTATATGTGTCTGTGCGTATATGTATATACACACAAATATATGTATATGCATGTGCACACATATATGTATATACACATGCATATATACATATATGATATTTGATGCACATCATACCCCTCAAGTGTAAAGAGAGTTTACATTCAAAAAAATTATTCTCCCTCTTCATATATATATATATATGTGTGTGTGTGAACTTTATTCTACACATGGAAGTGTGTTTATGTATGTATGTATATATGTTTATACATATATAGACTTGTATATATAGGTGTATATATGTATACATACTAATATGCTAAGATATATGTGTACATGTCTATATGTATGTGTATACACAGACATATATACATATATGATATTTAATATGCACATCACACCCCTCAAGTGTAAAGAGACCCTACATTTAAAAAAATTATTTTCCCTCTTCATATATATGTGTGTGTATAAACTTTATTCTATACATAGAAGTGTGTGTGTGTGTGTGTGTGTGTGTGTGTGTGTGTGTGTGTGTCCTGCCTTTCTTTCTTTGGCCTCTTTGATTGGTAGTAGAGAGCTATCTCTTGGAAAATGCACTCAGCTCAATCAAGCCCCTTAAGAATTACATATTTGGTAACTAATTTTTTTACATACTCTGCTTCTAATTAATTTCTCAATAACATTAAGCCATATCTACAAAGAAGGAGCAATTGGTCATGGATCTGTAAGCCTACAAAAGCCTTTAATGTCTGTAGGTCTGCTAGGTTGGTCCCTTGGCTCAAGCATGGGTTTCAGGATTTTATAGTCTAAGGTGACATTAGGTGAACATTGATGTGGCCATTCTAAAGTGAGATCTCCCCACCATTCATTCATTCGTCTACATGAAATAACAGTTTCTTTGCTACTTACAGGATAATACTTCACAGTTCTTAATCTTCTTCATTCAAAACTGCTGAATTGAGCCTTGCAGAATTATAGAGGATGGTACCTTCAAAATCTTTAAAATTTTTAAAATGCAGGCTGTCTTTAGACTTGAGGGGTATGATGCACATAAAGTTTGAGGCCTGATTACTCTGAATGTCTCAATGGCCCCATTATGCTCTTTCCCCTGATGCTTGGTCCACCTTTTTAAGTCATTATTCAATTGACTTTTCCAGTTCTTGCCAATTGGCTGTCTCCCTGGGATGGCTGGCAGGCCCCACAGGA